>PVKM010002372.1:0-65775 GCA_004027735.1 Carollia perspicillata | reverse complement strand
GAGAGGCGGGCCGAGGAGGAAGGTGGATCGGAGAAGGCAAAGAGCGGTGGCGTGGGAGGCTAGGGGGCTGTGGGGTTCTAGACGAGGGATAGGAAGTGAGGCCGGCTGCAAGGCAGGAGTGCAGTCGGAGTGGGACGAGGACCACGAGGAAGGCGGTTATAGAGGGGGGCGGAGGCAGCAGGAGGAGCCGGACGGGACCGGGGGTGGGGTGCTTGGGAGCACAAGCCTGGGTGGGAGGGGTCGGAGGGGGGCGGGTGATAGAGACTCACGGGGCCAGTGCTCCAGGATCCCCAGCCGGCTTCTTGGGGACACATCCCCCTGATAGCCTACTCTGGGGGTTTCACTACCCCCTGGATAGCAATCAACTATGCTTCTTAAAATCCCTCTTTAAATATAATGCAAAGGTTAAATGTGGTCAAGTATGAGGCTAGAAGGAGCTAGGACAATTGTGTGTGGAAGAAACAAATGTGTACTTGGTGCAATCCTGGAAGACCCTTTGCCCTAATTAGATAGCAAACTTGATGGGTGATGGGGATGTTTGGCAGAGACAGGGAGATCCTCCCCCTTGGGTCTATCATGTGGCCTCTTTTGCTCTTGGACATTAACCACCTGTTCATAGTAGTTAAATTGGACACAAGTGACTAAAACAAAGTATTTGGATCATGGTCTAATGATTAGGCAGGCACATAAAGGAAGACATGAATGAGAGTATGCCTACAGAGTTCATTGATCTTCTAAATACAAATTTTATAGATTGGAATAGGATTTCAGGTATAAAGGCATCTGTCTTCAGAAATGGAATTACGTAATCATTTCTGTTATATTGTATATTGATGTAAAGCAAGGCTGTCCTTAAAAATATTTTGACATCTTGTCTACATTGTATGTTTTGCCCTTTCATTATCTTTATTCTATCCCAGGCTCTGTAATATCTTAACTAGATATAGATATCCAGTTATTGTTTCCCCTAACTTTGATACTGACTTACAACTAGCTTCAACTGCACCCTAAATGCCAATGCCTCCTAATTGTTTTAAACTCCATCCTTAATCCATATGTCCAGCTTCCTACTTGACATTTTGCATATCAAAATAGAACTTCAAATTCAGCACGTATAAAGTCAAGATTTTGATTTCAACTCCCAGGCACAATCTTTTATTGTTTCCTATCTTAATGAATAGCACCACCATCCATCCATCTGTGTAAACCAGTGTCCTAAGAAAGATCCTGATCCTTGACACATAATGCTTATTTTCTGGTCCAATAGCCATCTTCTAACATCTTTCAAATCCGTTCAATTCTCACCATCTCCACTGTTACCACCCTTTTCTATGTCACTGTTTTGTCTTGACAACTGCAATAGCCTCCTAACTAATTTCCCTGTAACTATTCTTGCCCTCCTCTTTTCATTCCACCACACTGCAGCCAGTGATGTTTTCAAAATGCAAATATGGCCATGTCACTGCAATGATGTAAATTAACTAGTATTTTCCTATTGGCTTGGAATAAGGACCAAAACCCTTAACACAGCCTGCAAGGCCCTGAATGATATGACCAATCACATTTGTTCCATCTTATTACTTGTTTTGCTCCATATAAACTTTTTCTTTTTAATTTTCTCAATGATATTACATAACATCATGCCTCCAATCTTTTTTTACATGATGTTCTCTCTGCCTAGAATGCTTTGTACTCATGGGTCTTCTGATCTTTTACCCCCCTCCCACAGATTCTTTACCTTGTTAACTCCTTACCATTCAGATTTTAGGTAAAGTGTCACTTTCTTAGGGAGACCCTCCTAGACCCCCTGATTAGGTCAAATCTATTATACGCGGAGATCCCCTTCACTGTATCTCATTGCATGTACCACAAGTGAAATGCATGGTTATTTCTGTGACTGCCTCATGTGATATCTAGTAAAGGATTGGGAAAAAACTCCTTGAGGGCAGAGGCATTATCCACTGTGCTCTCTACTGTATCCCCAGTATCTAGCATGACAGAAATACTCAATAGTTGTTGAATAATGCTGACTGAAATTTTAGAGAACCCGAATCTCTGTTTTACTGGTACACCAGAGCTCAGTCCTTGACACTATTTGATCAGCTACCTCTAACATAATAGATCTTAGAGGGAAGACCCTTCATTACCTGACATTTTAGGGTCTTCAAAATTGTTTACTCTTCTCTGGCTGGTGTGGATCGGTGGATTGAGGGCCGCCCTGAGAAGCAAAGGGTTGCCAGTTCAATTCCCAGTCAGCGCACATGCCTGGGTTTCAGGCCAGGTTCCCGGTAGTGTTAGGGGGCACATGGGAGACAACCATGCATTACATTTCTCTCCCTCTCCTCTGTCTCTCCTTCCCTTCCCCTCTTTCTGAAAATAAATAAATAAAATCTTTGAAAAAATTGCTTACTCTTGCTTCAGTTGTAACTTTCTCTGGATCTATTTAAAGTATAACCTACTCTTATTTTTTCCCTAAAGGTTAAACCTCTATTCCTGCAAAACTCTGGATCAATTTACATGATAGACTAACCCAGAAAGCATTATACAATTAGACTGAAAGTGGAATACTCTACTGTCAAACATTACTTCGTTGTCTTTCAGCTGTGGAGACAAGTGCTCGAAATGACATAAGGTTGTTTCCAGGTGTGGCTGATCACCATAACTCCAAGAATCAGCCTTGACAGGGTGATAGAAGTTACAAGTAGAACCTCAGCATTACTGACCTTAAATGGACATTTTGGTACCATGTAATAATCACAGGAGATTGCTATAGTCCTTTGAAAGATCACTATTTCAAATGACATCAAAGAGGGCCATATCTTAGCTGTCATTGTCTTACACACAACTTAATGGTTTAATATCACTTGTAGACACATTCAATCTCCTAGTGAAGATGCTGTGTACAAAAAGTTTAGTGTCTATGTATATATCAATGGCATGGTTTTACTGTTAAGAACTAGAGTAGCCTTATTAACAGATTACTGCTAAGAAGTTAATATCCATTTAGGTAAAATCCAAAACCATTGTTTTTAGCACTAATGTTTCAAAATTTAGCCAGTCAGCTCAAAATTGCTTCTAGCAGCATAGAACTCATTTTGTTACTTTCACAGCCAGGGTGGTAGACATTTTGCAACCAATGTATCATAATAAAACAGTGGGGAATTTTTCTCTGTATCAAATTTCACACTTTCTTCCTTCATGAAAAGTGCCTACTAACTATTGTTTTCATCATTTTTCTAGGTCAACTACATCTATGTCATGCTTTGTTAGAACTTAGATGTCTGAAGGGAACAGTTGTCCAGATACTCCAGAATTGATCTAAATGTGCATCCTGAACAAAGTCTGGTTTTGCCTGATGGCATCTGTAGGGTAAGTGGAGGCAGTCCAGCTTCCTTTCCCAGGTATCCGGGTAGCTAAGGGAAGCAGTGTTCCCATAGCCTTGGAGGGGCCTGATAACCAGTGTTCCCATAGCCTTGAGACTGGGTCCAATAAACTGTTCTCATAACGTGAAGTGGGCTTGCATGCGCAGAATTATGTTATGTTATGTAATGTTCTGGCAGTTTTCCAGCCTTCTTCCCTTCTAGCACTTAAACAGGTAGGGACTCCCTGCTGGGGGCGATGATGATGAGAGACATGGAAGGAGACAGATGCCACCCTGGGGAGCAAGGGCCATGACATGAGACATGCAGATAGACATGCAGCTTGCAGCATGCGTGGCTCACCCACCCATGAATGGAGGTATGACAGACATCCCAATGGCTGCGTGAAGATTTTGCCATGTGCACAAATACCATGGACCTGCCTGGCCTTGAAGGGTGGCAACACAGCATCCCCACATATTACCTCTGTGAGAAAGTAGGATGCCCTGTGATCTGGATGCAAATACTGGTCAAGCTTCTCAACTTGCTTAAGATGACAACCTTATCACATTAAATTAGCATACTAGTTGGCAACATGGCCCTTTTAAAGAATGATATGGCTTAGGCAACTTTTTGACCTCTCATGCCTCCCTTTTCCCACTGAAAAAATGAACTTTTTAAATCTTTATAATTGTGTACAAACAACTGCTTAGTCAGTAATAACTATTATCAGTGTCTGAATTTTCTAGCATATGAACCTGCCTATCATGAGCACTGTATACTACCGCCCCTTCAGACATCATCAGAGAATATAAACTCGATGCATCTTATCTACGCAGATTGTCCACCATCCCCTTGGCTGCCTGGGAAAGTTTTACTCATCCCTTAAGCCTCATCTCATACTTTACCTCCACTAAGATCACTTTTTGACTCTTCCAGATAGGTTTTAGGGGCTCTTCTTTTGTACAATATGAACATTCTTCCTTTATAGTAATTGACTAATTTCATTGTAGTCATTGGCTTGTCTAATTCTAAAATAACTGCAAGCCCTTTGGAAGTAGAAACATTAAAAAAAATGTTTCAATCTCCAGGACCTAGCACAGTGCCTGGCATATAGATGGCTCATGCACATTTGCTGAGTGAATGAACAATTGAATTCAGTCAGCTGCTATCTAAACCCTTGTTAATGAAATATAATAGTTAACATTCTGAAGGCTGATGCATGTCCTTTCAATTTTATTCTTGAATCACCTTATGCCACCAGAAGACTGTATCATAGGATCATATTAGCTTAGTATTTGCTGAATCAGTTTCACTAACTTGCACTTTAATGTTATGCTTTAGGCAGTTATCAAAGATCATTAAAAATAGCCAAACAGCTATATGGATATCCCTTCTGCAGTTATTATAAATCTGTTATGAAGGTCACTGTTCATCATATTGCTCAATGTCCCCTTTATACAATGTCACACAGAAAATTAATTTTATAATCTAATGCCAAAAAGCCTTTATCTCTGTGGAATTACTACGGTTTGTCCTTTCTGACCCTGAGAACTATTTAAGAGTATTGGCTACAAAGTCAGAGAGTCCTTGATTTGAATCTTGACTCCACTTAGGACTGTAGTTTTGTGGCACTGGGCAAGATAGTTTTTCCAACCTCAGTAACTTCATCTGTAAAATGAGGATTCTAACACCTACTTATTATGATTGTTGTGAAGACAGATGTATTGTCAAAGCACCTAGCAAAGTTCTTAGCACATATTTTATGTTAAGTATGTGGAAAAAACTAATTTACTTGTTTTTCCCCTTGGCTGCTAGGAAGCACAAAGACAAACATGATACTTAACCACAGCAACTATATAACTTTTCTACTTTTTTTCTTTCTTGATCCTGATTTAGACTTTTAAAAAAATTTATGATTAAAATCAACTTCAATTGTGGAAAGAAAGCATATAAAATATATAAATAGATTATTATCTGGGATATCACAACAAAAAAACCACCATTAGTTAGAAACCCTAGAGTTATAATTGTCATTGATAGATATAGAGTAGGAAATGTTGAGATTTAATGGACAAAGTAGGAAGCCCCACTATTTCTACACATTCCCCCACCTGAAGTGCCATAATATCAAAAATACCACCATTAGAGATAATTTCATGGATTTCTCTCCCAATAGGACTTTTAAAATATAAATACATAAATATATAGGAGTGGCAAAGTAGGTTTACAGTTGTAGGTATGTGAAACAAGTTTTATTCTTATATTATTATTTATTCTTGTATTACGTATTTTTCCATGTGCATAACTGTGAGCCTACTTTAGCCCACTCCTGTGCATTAAAGTACTATTGACTTTTTATGATCAAGATTAATAGGATCAAAGACCTCTTTGATTGCCTAGAGAACAAGGACTTGGAGAGGGATAGAAGGGGGTGAAAATGGTCAAACACAGAATATGACTTTGCTCATATCCTAATTTGCTTCAGGTAGGCTTTATCATACTATTCTTTGGGATATGATTTAATAAGAAATCGTCACTTTTCACTATGTCTTTTAACTAAAGAGACCTATTATGGAACATGCATTTGAGTTGCTCACAGATAATCCTTGTGGGAAAAAATGGAGAAAAGTGGGCAAAATGCTAGACCAATAAGTAAGTTGCAATGTTAATTGTTAATGATTAATGGTTGCATTTATTCAACAAAGATTTATTAAATACCTGTGATGTGCTATAAAGGAATTAGATAGTAGAAAATATGAAGATTAATGAGACATAAAGTCTTTCCCTTCAATGAATGGGCATTCTAATGTCACAAAGAGATATAACGGAAGGATCGGAAGAGGCCAAAAATATTCTCCAGACACTTATGTGGATAATGACTAGGTATCAGGAACATTGCCAGGACCTGTGGGTATATCATATATATTTTTAAAATTAAAAAGTATATGTTGTTTACATATATTTGTATGTAGTTTAAGATATGCCTATAAATTTAATTATAAAAGCCTATATTTTTTGATAATTTATGTTGCACTACAGGTTTTACATATATTATATCCACTCTTCACAAAAAATCTGCATGATAGAGGACATTCTGTCAATTTTCAAACTGAAGACACTGAAGTTTAGTTAAGTGAAATAGCTAACAAGTGGCAGAGATGAGATTCCAACCCAGGCCAGCACCCTTTCCCCATCACAGTCTGTCCACCACAGTATTCTTTTCTGGGCCTTCGCCAGTACCAAAAAAAGAAATGAAGGGGTCATAAGGATGGGACCAGGATGGGCTTCAGTTGTAGTTTGTGGCTATTGAGTGATTTGGAGAGCTACCCAAATCTGAGTGGTTTGCAGTCTACCTATCTTGCCCTGCAAGCATCTTGCTAGGTATGGTGGGCAGCCTTCGATCTGGTCCCTGAAGATCCCTGTTTCATACTTTCCACACCAATTAATCACTTGATTCTAACCAATAGAACGTGGCAAAGATGATGGAATGTCACTTCTGTGAGTAATTTACGAAAGACTCTGACATCCATCTTGTTCTCTCTTCGTCTCTTTTTTTCTCTGGCTCACTCTGTGAGAAGCCGGCTGCCATTTTGAGAACTGCCTTACGGAAAGACCCACAAGGTAAAGAAGTGATGTTAGCCTGCCTGCAGCCACAACAGAAAGCTCAATAGTGGGCTACCCCTCCCCTGCCCCAGATGAGCTGTGAGGTCAGACCACAGCCCAGGCTGACACCTTGATTGCAACCCGATGAAAGACTCTGAACCATATAAATCCAGGTAACTTGTGCCCGGATTTTCCTGATTTACAAATACTGTGAGATAATAAATGTATGCTTTTTGAAGCAAGTAGGTTTTCAGGTAATTTGTTCCACAAAATAGTTTATACACTAAGGAAAAAATGTTTTCCAGATGTGTAAAGATTTGATTCTAGCAGAGCAATGACTGGGCTACTGACTCAACATACCAACAAGTTCATGACTTGAGCTCTTAAACCATTAAAACATTTACTGAGCATTTAGCAAGCACTAGACCCACAGTATATTACCCTAGTTTTTTAAGTCAGCTCTGTGGAAATACTGTACTCAAGCCCCTTTGGCTAATGAGAAAACTGAAGCATGAAGTTTTCTAAATTCACACAGCCAGTAAATTTGGAAAGCTTTGATTTGCACCCAATCCTGTGACTGGGGAATGAGCATTCTTAAACAGTTAGCCATATTGTCTCTACTATGCTATATATTCTCAAGATATTGCCTAGAGGTTCACTAAGTGGTTCTTTCTTTCCCAGTCTTCTTTTTTATTAGGACATAAAAGAAATACTTATCAAATTTATAGATGAAATTAAACTGGGTAGCAGAATGAAGAATATACATAACAAACAAAATTGAAAAATATGAATAGATTTGAGGCAATGTTTCAAATCTAGCATGGCTGTGTTTAATGGGAATATATGTTCTATTTGCATATTTAAAATATTTAAATATAAAAAGGAAGCAACATGGCTTTACATTTATAAAACTTAAATAGTAAGCCCAAAGAGTGAAGAATGGTTTTTTAATATTAGGCTGTACTAGAAGTACAGTACATAGAGTGAAGTGAGAGATAATTTTATTCCTTATAAGCAGGCTAGATTATATGTGAAGTGCTACATTTAAAATTGGCCACCTTATTTTAAAGAGCTTTAGACTCTCTAGAAGAGTGCATTATTGGGAGTGTTATCAGTGCATTTCTGGGGTGGGTGCTATTTCCCAGGGGACACTTTGATAACTTGAAGGGGTGTTTTTTGTTTTACAATTTGGTTGGACCTACCACATTGCAAAATATTTTATTCTATTATAAATTTATTTCATTACATTTATCATTTATGTTAAAGTTCAAGAATTAGAGATTTTTATACATGATGTGTGTAGGTAGGTTTCATCATCTATGAATTTAATTTCAGTAAAGGGGTTGTTGCAAATTATGGTCATTAGAGCACACAAGCTTAATAAGAATAACACTGGAATGTGTTTAGGGTAGCATGAGCAGGATGGTGAGGAGACTTAGAAGCATGTCCTTTTGGGAACCATGGAAGGAGTTAAAGTGGCATGACAGAGAAAAGAGAAATATTACTGTAGGGTAGCATGAAAATTCTTTTAAATATCAGTGGCTTATCTTGTGGACAGATAATTATTTTTTTATGTTGTCTAGTTTCCAAAATGATAACTAAAATAAGACAAACAAAGGAGGTTACAGAGGAGCAGATTTCAGTGAGATACAAAGAAGACCTCTCCCACACAGCATTCTGTGATAGAGTGGGTGGGCTTCGTACAGTGGAGAGTTGCACATCACCACATATAGTGAAATATTATCTGTTTGAGTGACTAGCACATATGAGAAATGTAATGAAGATGTGTTCAATAAAATAATAAACTTCATATAAAAGATTCTAGCATTAGGTCATTTGGATTAGATAAGCTTTAAGGCTCTTTACTACTCTGCAAGTCTGTGATTAAGACTGTAATTGAAGCCCTGACCAGTGTGGCTCAGCTGGTTGGGTGTTGTCCTACAAAGAGAAGTTCGATTCCTGGGTGGGGAACATGTTGGGTTGTGGGTGCTATCCCCAAACAGGGCACACACAGGAGGCAACCGATCAATGTTTCTCTGTCACATGAATGTTTCTTCCCCTCTTTCTCCTTCCCTCCCTCTGTCTTTGAAAATAAATAAATAAAATCTTACAAAAAAGAGTAATTGAAAAATACGAGTACATTATGTATCATTGTAAATCATATATTTCAGAGTGCGGAGGCCACACTTGAGACACTGAAAAGAAAAATAAAAGCATGCCTGATCTATGCGCTACAAAAATGTCAGCTACCATAGGGACCAATAGATGATGATTGTCAATCTGCATGGTATAGCCCATAGGCAGCAAACACAAGGCCCACGGCCAATCCGACCCTCCATCCTGTTTTATCCAGCCCAGGCCCCTTGTTTCTACCAAGAAGCAGTGCTTAACTCTTTGCCCCTAGTTAAGGGGTAGTTACATTTATGCAGTCCTAAAGTTACATTCAGCCCTGTGAAGGCAACAGTGAGGCTGATGTGGGTCCCAGTGAAAATGAGTTTGACACCCCTGGTATAGAGAATCACAAAATTGCCAAAGTATGTTTTAATAAAGCATAGATTATTAACTCAGTTTTGGTAAAGTTTATAAATGGACAGGGTATATGAAATAAGGAATGGCTTGTTCTCTTGTTAAATTAAATAATAGAAGAAAGTGTACAGGACAAATGTTCTCCTTTACTGGGTACATGGTCTGGTGGCATTAAGTTAAACACCCAGAAGTGAGATGTAACTCTAACTCTCCTTATCAAGAAATATTGACAGTCTCTTTATGAATAGATACTCACTGAGAATCTATTAAGTGTGTAATAATATGCTAGGTTCTGTAGAGCATATACAAGAAATTACAAAGGCCTGTGCCTTCAAAGAGTTTCTACATTGGTTAGGAAGAGAGCAGGAAAATAATGAAACATTTAAAATAATTTTAAAAATTCATGACTATAAAATTAAGTGCCAGCATAAGGAGTCATAAGGAGTCATAAAATGTCTCATAGGAGATTCTAGAAGGAAATTACTCACTACAGACTGTGGGATGGAGAACCTTTGTGGAGGAGATGTGACCTTCTTGAACTTTGAAGCTTCTTTGGTTAGCATGAGCAGCACAGAATAGAAAATAGCTTGATGGAAGCAGAGTAATTATGTAATGAAAAAGTGGGAAATTGACTTGAACAACTAAGCTAAGAGTCTTCCAATTATACAAGACTTTTGAAATCATCCAGAGTAGTAATGGTAAATAGGGAAATACCATAAGTTTCTGAGAAGATGAGTGCTATGATGGGTATATCATTTAAAGGAAAGTACATTAACCATGGTTTACTGGATGAGCTTAATCAAGGAGAAAACAGACAGTAGAGACAATTAGATATAATAATTTAGTCACGGGGCAGGGATAGTATTTTAGAATGACAAATTTTCTCTGGAAATGAAATTTATGGTACAAACACGTCTAAATAATACCACCAAAACTTTTGTATTGTCCAGATGTAAGAGATACAGAAGAAGAATTGCTTATGTTCAGGCTCTGAGTTTTGTAAGTCAATGAGTCAATAGCTCAGGGGAATGAAGTTAATCCATAATAAAAGCACCAGGCTGAAAAACACAAATAAATGTCTCCTGAAGAAGAATTAGTCAAGTGACTACAAAATTCTGAGCTTAAGAATTGACGGAGATGAGGAATTTAAAAGGAAAAGACAAAAAAAGTAAGGAGGGGGATTTCTACAGGGATTCAATAATGAAGAAATGAATTTAAGATGGATCCTTGTTTTAAAAAACAGTGGAAGAAATACATCCTCATGACTTGCAAATATTTTTTGAAATATATTTATCTTTCAATTTCCTCATAATAGTAGCCACAAGTCCAAAACCTTTGTAGTCTTTGGTTTCTTATATTCTACTTTAGAATTTGTTATTTAATAATGCTAGAAATCATATTAATAATTCCTAAAACAAAGCATGGAAGGCAGGAAGACACTAGCATTCTTCAGACGTTTGGTGGCAGATAAACAGTATAGTGGGATAGATGTTAGAGCATTGAGAAAGGTCAAAGATTAAGTGCTGGTTATAATTCATCTCACCCAGATGTTCTCATTAACCATTTCTTTATCTTGACAAAGAAAACTCTGTTTAGCTTAGTAAAATAACTGCCTTCAGCATCATTGCTTTTTGAAGGTGGATACCCTTAGTGTGCCCAAATAATAGTGGAAATACAGGAAGTTGACACAGTTTGGAAAAGCATTTTCTATGCATGTGGGAAACTTGAAGGTGAATATCCTGTTTTTTCATATTCGAATGTTGTAAGAAAATTAGTGATGGGACAACAAATCATGAAGAATAAATAAAAAAAATTGGAAGTGTGAATTTCTAGAACTTCGGTCATGTTCATATTATGTCAAAGAACTGGTTAAAAATTCCAAGAAAATTGCATTCAAATTGGGTTGATATTATATTTGACTAGAGTGGGTTTTAGTGCACTGCACACTTAGGCATTCAATAAATGTGAATAATGATAGTAATGATTCAATATAATTTTAAACTTTTCAATCTGATGGGTTGAAATATCTAAAGTCATTCTGTTGTTTAAAAAAAACCAAACCCTAGGCAATTAGTCTGATAGCTCTATACTAGTCACTTCAAAGATCTTCTGGTTACCCTTTGACACACATGTCATTTCCCCCCCCTCCCTGCCTTTGGTAACCACTGTTTTTATCTCTGCTGCTATGTATTTGATATTCTTTTTAAGATTCCATGTATATGTGAGATAATTCAGTATTTTTCTTTTCATGTTAGACTTTTTTTGCTTTGTAAAATATCCTCCAAGTTTATCAATGTTGTCACAAATGAAAAGGTCATCTTTTTTAAGGCTGAATAATATTTCATTCGTGTGTGTGTGTGTGTGTGTGTGTGTGTGTGTGTGTGTGTGTGTCCATTGGCACTTAGGTTGTTTCCATATGTTGGCTATTGCGGATGATGCTGTACTAAATACAGTAGCAATCTTTCCTTATGTATATGTATATCTAATAATCATGTTGTAGATTTTAAATATTTATTTACAAATAACAGAAAAGAAAATTTAGAAGGAAAAAAAGGAAACTGGAACATGCTGCCTCCTTTTCGGACTATGTGTAGAGTCCTGGTTCACACAAAAGTTATTAAACAAGAACTTTCAAGTTTTAAAAATATGGTTCAGTCTCTTTTCTCTTTGTACAAACTGGCATATCCAAGAGTAGAAAGAATAAAAACAAGGTAATGCATGGAAACGTCATTGGTAACAAGAGAGAGAACTAATAATTTACTTTAAAACTCCTAACTTTGAAACTAAGGAGCTTAATTTACATGTACAGAAACTTATGCACTTTAAATGAGCTATTTTTGTTCTCTTGCATGCAATCTCCCTCTTCTGTTCCTGCTGGGTTCCAGAGACAAATCAAAATAAATTTACAGTAATAAAATTAAGAGCTTACACATGCTGTTCTTGTATATATTCATAAAGTTGGTTTTTTTCCCACCTACTGTTATTTACCATGGAGTTTCAAATATTCTTTATTTGGTTGGTAGGAAAGCTATTTTATCACAAAAGTACAAAATGTCATTTTGCAAGACTAATAACTTTTTAAAGATTACATTGTAGACCATGGAGAATGCAACAATTTGCAGTTGTTAGAGAAATGTCACTGAACGGACTGAGTTAACAGATGCAAACTGCAACAACTCTCCTTTCTTCTTTAACTTTCCAGTCAAATAAAAACATTTTTGCAAGTTTTAGATGAAATCATGTTCTGAAATGTAAATCATATGCTTTCCTTGGCATGAGAAAGGCCGCTGACCTTCTTTAAGTACATAAAGCAGGGTGTCTCATGTTGTTTGAAGATATTTTGAGTTTGCTTTTTAATGTGAGCCTTATGCGAACAAGGAGCCTTGCTTGAGTGTGTTTTGAAAGTGAAGGGGATGCCAGATCCCAGTTCTCCAGTGGAGGGCTGGCAAGTTGCCCTACTCAATATTCATCCACTGAGCAGAAAAATATTGATGTTCACAGAAGAAAAGAATTTAATATGCATTTAGAAGTGTAAATAAAATATGTCACTTTATAAACATTTGAGGATTAGGAAGAATCAGACATTCCAACTTTTATCGACACATTGACACCAGCAATGGTAAAAATCAAAAGGTAGAATGTCATAAGGTTTACTTACTGTATGTTGACATTCTCATACTAATAAAAATATTATTAGTTGAAGCATATATAAAGATAAGAATGATCTGATTTCACAACCCCTGCCAACAAAACAGAGATCTAAGATTCAAATTTTGTACAGAAAGAGGGACACAGGTGACATTTATTGGTGTTTTTCAGCCTGATGCTTTCATTATGGATTAGTTTCATCCCCTCTGAGCTATTGACTCATTGATTTACAAAACTCAGGACATGAAGGTAGGCAATTGCACAGAGTATTGTGTTTGTTTGACCAGATAAATAGAGATTATCAGGACAAGTTAAAACAGCCACATACATATATTATTGTAGGACTCAATTATATTTTCTGCAATGTGTAAATTGGTCCAAGATGTCACATTGAAGTTCAAATATTCTCAAACCCTTCTGACCTTGGTAATTAACAGTCTTGACAACACTATATCACTAAGAAAAACTGGGGCAGATGGTGACTCTCAACATATACTTATTATGCAGCATGAACAAGTGAAAATAATGTTGCTCTTTGGGAACATTTGAAAAGTGATTCTACTATAACAGATATTTTAAAATCGACATGGAACTTTAAAAATGAAAAGCTAGAATGGTGAGAGACTTCTAGAAGTAAGCCCCTTCTATTTTATGAATGATTGACCACTGAAGAGGGTAAATATACACCTCTTTCTCTTTGTGCCCATCTTTCTATTAGATGCTTCATTAATAAGTGAATAAATAAATTTTCTATTAGCTTTTTAAGGGAAGCAGCCATGATATAAACATTTCTCTGTCCTCAGAGCCCAGCAGAGCATTTGACACAAACACTCAACAAAGCTTTTTTCTGCATTTATTATAAAATGTAGAATAAATGTATGAATACATCTCAAGCTTATCATTAAGTCCCTCCCTATAAACCTCAAGCTCTGTGAGATACCCCTTATCTTGAATTATGAAGTGTCTGAAAAATCCCATTTCAAGTTAACTACACATTTAACAAAAATGTTTATATGTGAAATATCTAAACACTGCCTAGACAAGGAAGCATATAATATCAAAATGTTTTCCAGCTTTATTGAGGTATAATTTTCAAATAAGATTGTAGTGCATTTAAAGTATACAATGTAATGATTTGGTATGTGTATGCATACATTGAGAAAGGGTTTTCCCCGTTGTGAAAATAACTCTTTTCTTGATTGTTTACGTGGTTTAGGAAGGAGAAAAGCCTTGGAGGGAAGGCAGATATTGGTTTGAATACTGGCTGCACCAGATTAGAAGCTGTGAAATCTGAGGTTAGTTATTTGACCTCTCTGAGTCTGTTTCTTCACATATAAAGTATGGTTAATACTATTCCTCTCAGATAACTAAATAACAGATCTGGAAGCTCATTGGGGTATAAGAACTGGGTAGAATGGATATTCGTATACAATGGAGGTTCTCACATCTATGTTTTCTGAATATTTTGTTTGTTACTATCCATAGTTTTATAAATAAAGTGTGCTTAACTAAAATAAGATTATCTGATAAACAATCTTTTAGTTCTGATAAGAATGCTTAGTCAATTGTCTAGAGACAAATTACAGTTCTTGGATGACACTATGTTTTAGCATTAAGATCGCTGTGTTTGGAGGGAAAAGATCTATATTAGAATCCGGGCTCTCCTACTTCCTAGCTCTGTGACTTTGGACAAGTACTGTAACCTCTGTGAGTTTTACATTCCACACCTCTAAAATGAGGGTAAAAACATTCACCGGCTTCTAAGGTAATTTGAGAAACAAATGAAATAATGGATGTGAAAATACTTTGTAAAATGCCAAGCACCATGAACCTACTAAATATCTATTATTATTGCTTTCCCTGTGTTAGATTTGACTTGGTAGTTAAGTTCATTGATTTGTCAGAAGTGGTTATTTAGTAGTTAAGAGAATTGACTGAGAATAATGACAGAGATTGTTTAAGATACACATCACATATCAGCTGCAGTGATAAATTTTTATTCCACTCTCTGACATAGATATGATATGTGACCTGAAAAAAGTAAATTATTTTCTGTTCCTCAGTTCTCAAAATGGGAGCAAGAACAACTCCAATTAATGAAGGTTAATATGAGAATTGCAAGGGTGATAACACATAGTGAGATACTGGATTAAGAGGAACACTGTAATTGAAAATGTATCAGGGTGTTTCCTATTGTCAATAAGGATTTTTCATTATTCAATCTGTTTCTTTGGCTATGAAAGGCATTGAATCAGATTTTCCCCTGCTGTGAAACTACTATACTAACATTTACTAAATGGAACTGCAGTATTTCTAAAATGTCAATATAAGTAGCTCACACCCAGGGAGTAGGTTTTCTATGGTAAGATTTTGGCTTATTCCTTTATGATAGACCACCCTAAGAATGAACTTTAAAATTCACTGAGATATGTATCCAAATGTATAACCATTTACATTTAGAATTGACAATAATAATTGTCATATATATGGTCTTTAAATTTGAGTGATACGTTAAAAATCAAAGAATTAATTTCAAATAAGCTGAAACAGAGCCCTAGTCCATACAAAAATCTGAAATGATGTTTTATTGCCAAGTAATGATTTTTCTGATGATAGTTGGGTAAAGGATGGTGGAGGGGGAGTGGGGGCTGTGAAATGATGGAGCACTGTTGATAATAGAGACATTTAATCAAGAAACTATCGCAATTAATAATTGAAAAATAATTCTTTATCTATTGTAATCAGACTCTTTATGTAGATAGGGATTTGTATGGGTGACAGAAATACTGAAATCACTAGAAGCTAAAGATTGAAATCACTAGAAGCTTTCAGCCATGAAGGAATTATACACTGTAAACACTCAAATCGAGATCTTTCATCCATGACAGAATGGCTTGTTACTTTGCACAAAGGACAATAAACTGTCTCATAAGCAAAGTGAGTAATTTTTAAAAACACTCTACTGCATGTATAACAATCATTGCAACATATCTGTCAAGCACATCATTTGTAAATATAGAAGGGATTAAAAAATAAATCTTAAAGCAAGAAAATTGAGGAGAAAAACTTTGGTGGATAGCAAATGAGTCTAAAATAGGTAATCATGAAGTCTGACAAAGTACCTTTCACAAATTACCTACTTGGTGATGTCCATCCAAAATGGAAAATATTACTAAAAGATGGCTGTATTTATACACTGCAAGAAATCCAGGGGCAAGGATTTTTTTCTTTATTATGTTTCCATCCTACTGATGAAGCTTTAGTAAAACTAAACATGTAAGTCACAGGCATACATTTTATTTTCTGCAAATCGAAATGATACACAGTTAATGGAACGAACAAAAAACATGTTTGCTAAAGTAAGAGAATGATCCCATAATGCAATTTTGAATGAAGATATAAGTTTAGTTTTTTGATAAAAGGAAGTTTATGGTGTTTTTCCCATGATAAGATCCTGCAAAAGAATCTTTAACCAAATCAGAAAAAGTAATAGCAATAATACTAACACTATTAATAATTATGGCCAAAAGAAATATTTTGAAATGCAATCAAAAGTCAGAATTAAAAAAAAAAAAGACTTCTCCCTGGATGGTGTGGCTCAGTTGGTTGGAGCACCATCCTGAAACTGAAAGGTCATATGTTCAAATCCCAGTCTGGGCATATGCTTGGGTTGTGGGTTCAGCACATAGGGAAGGCAACAGATCGATGTTTCTCTCTCACATCAATATTTCTTTGCCTCTCTCTCTCCCTCCCTTCCTGTCTCTCTAAAATCAGTAAGCATGACCTTGAGTGAGGATTAAAAAATATTTTAATTCCTAAAAAATTCCATTGAATTTTATTTGAATTATATCAAGGTATAACAAAGATCATTTGCTAAAAATTATATTTGAGGAATTCAGTTATGCTATGAATAAACTACACATTTAACAGGACAGTATATTTATTCTTTAGTGGGCATAAAAGAAAAATTACTAGAAAACCTTTTTTTCAGAACTAGCCTCCAATTAAAAATGAACAAATATCATTGGTTTATAACTTGGTAGTTAGGCTCAAAATGAAGAGTTGACACACACACTTCACTACTTCACTTACTTGAATTCTCTCCTTAATAAAAGTTAGAGAATGTGTTATCTCCCTTGTGCCCCTCCTCTTATTCCATTACTTTCTCCTCCTTTCTCTGTCTTTCCCTTCCTCTCTTCTTCCCTCTAGCATGCTTGCAGACACACATATACATGTACACATGGACACAGGCACAGATACAAACAGACACACACTCACTCACACATACAATGCTTTCAAGGAAACTACTCACTGTGAGGATATTTACAATCTACATAACACATGTCTTTTTTGTTCAAAATAAAAAAAGTGTTACACATACACATTTAAACATATGTGACAGAATAACTTTAGGAAGATATTATATTTGGTTGGCCAAAAATGTAAACATAGAAAATTAGCTATCAACAAACTTTTTAAATTGATGACTGACTTCTGATAGGAACACATATATAAAGGACCCATGGACAAAGCTGAAGGGGGGAAGGTTGGAGGGTGGGAGGAGGGGGTGAGTGAGGCAGGGGAGAGTAGTACTGGGATAGTGGAGAAGACTGCATTTGAACAATAAAATGACAAAAATGCGTATTTAAAACACTTTAAAACATATTGAATTTAGTAAAACTTCAATTAATAACAATGGTTGAAGAAAGAGGTATTAATGGAGGTTTTGGTTTGTGTTTGCTGCTGTTGTTTTTCTTGTTTTTATTGACCAAACCGTAAGAACACAATCTCTTGATTAAATCTGAGATGCTGAAGAACTTTGTTAAAATTTATTTCTCTTTTACTTATAGTTTTCACCTGACAAAGTGAAGTTTATTTTTTTCCAGCTTTATTGAGGTATACTTGACAAATTAAATGATAATATATTTAAAGTGTACAACATGATGACTTGATATAGGTATACCATGTGAAAGAAATCAATAACAAGAAAAACTGAAAAATTCAAAAACATGTACAGATTAAACAACATGCTCTTAAACAATCAATGGATCAAAGAAGAAATAAAAAAATGTCTCGAGACAAATGAAAATGGAAACACACACCAAAACTTATCAAATTCAGCAAAAGCAGTTTTGAAAATAAATTTATGGTGATAAATGCCTACATTAAGCAAAAAGATTTCAAATAAACAATCTAACTTTACACCTCAATAAACAAGAAAGAGAAGTGCAAACTAAGCTCAAAGTTAGCAGAAAGAAGGAAATAACAAAGGTCCATGTGGAAATAAATAAAGTGGAAGCTGAAAAAACAAAGGAATGATCAACAAATCTAAGAACCAGTTTTTTTTAGAAGGTAAAAGAAAATTGGCAAACCTTCAACTAGTATAAGGAAAAAAAGAGAAGAGTCAATTAAATAAAATCAGAAATGAGAAGATACAACTGATAACACAGAAATATTAGGACCGTAAGAAACTAATATAAACAATTACATGCAAACACTTGCATAAACTGGAAGAAATGGATAAAATCCTGGAAACAACCTACCAAGATTGAATCATGAAGAAATAGAAAATTTAAACAGACCAATTATGAGAAAGGAGGATGAATGAGTAATCATAAACCTTCCAACAAAGAATTGTCCAGGACCAAACAGCTTCAGTGGTGGATTCTATCACACCTTTAAAAAAGACTTTTCTTAATTGTGTGCTCCAGTACCTGGAAATTTCTGTTTTATGTATTAGCTTTCATAGTAGAACAGCATGGATAAAGAAAATAAACTTTATGGAACTCTAGTTAGTAACTGAAAATATGTTTTTAAAACAGATTCCTGATATTATCTGATTTCCTTTGCATTTCTTTCTCCAAAAGAAGGGAATTTTCAAATTCTCCTCCTTAGAGAATATAATATAACCTTGTAAGCTTTGATTATTTATTACTACTAGATTTTTAAA
Source organism: Carollia perspicillata (assembly GCA_004027735.1). NCBI lineage: Eukaryota > Metazoa > Chordata > Mammalia > Chiroptera > Phyllostomidae > Carollia > Carollia perspicillata. Next base: position 46,686 of record PVKM010002372.1, on the reverse strand, counting down.
AATATTTCCTTACATAGGAGAAAAGAAACAAATAGAAAAGTTTCTCATGCTTGTTTATGGAAAGTCATTCCATAATATAGGATCACTGAGGATATTATTAGGTTAAGCAAACTCAGTAATCTGTGATTTGTGAAATATGACCAACCACTCACTGGATATTTTGCAGAACAGTTTTATTTATAGCTCATACACTGTAAACTTCTATGTTTTTAAATCATATCCTCTGCATTTTAGAAATTTCTTGCACCTCTAAACATAGCAAATTATTTTTTATTTTTTTGTGATTTAAATTGCAAAAGCAATTCATATGTTTCCCAAGATGGGAATACTTCTGTTTAGTTAATTTCTGTGTGTACAACTATGGATCACATAAATGTGTATGAAATGTTGCTTTGATTTATGAACCACATTACAGATCCAAAGTTTCAATTCATTAGCAGTGAGTATAATGACTTTGGAAGCATTGAAGTGTCTCATGTCATGTATAGCTATCTAATGTCCAAAAGCCCTGCAGTAAAAGTCTGATATCCACTGGGGAGGACATTTATATCAGATAAAAACTTTTTAAGAACAAAAATGTCCTTAAATTTGTTTTGCCAAATGAACACAAGCCATCATCCATCTGATATGCAGGGTACTACTGGTCATTAATTTCCCCCTTCTAGAGTATGAAATTCATATCACTTTGTTTCAGCTTTATTCTTTGATATATATCTTTTTATTTTTAAACATTTTATTTATGTACATTTAGAGAGAGGAGAATGGAGAGAAACATTGGTGTGAGAGAGAAACATTGATCGAATTGCCTCTTGCACATGCCCCAACCCGGGAACCAAACCCACAACTTAGGGTCCTGAACCCAGAATTGAACCAGCGAGCTTTCATTGGCAGATGTCACACAACCAACTGAGCTACCTGGTCGGGCTATTCTGTTATGTTTTTTAAATAACAAGGGTGCTGGAACATAAGATTGGGATCAGAGGCAAGGTCACATAGCCATTCCTGCATCTTTATAGGAGAAAGATTCTTGGATACTTTTGCTTAGAGTAGGAATGCTTTCATATTTCAAATTAATAGACACATTTCTAGTTCCTACTCTAATATCCCTTAACCACTGCATTATGTTATTTAATTTATAAAATAGTAATATTTTACATTAATGATAATAATTAATAAATTATATAATTTGGATTCTGTGTAATGGCAGTTCTAAAACATCAATTATGAAGCTTTTGTTAATATTGGTGATGTGATAATTTGTACAACAAAGTTTTTGAAATGATTTTGATAAGTCAATTTCAGGGGTTCCCGTACCACAATCTATGCATGTATGCTAATACATGATTGCCTAAAGATGGATAATAATGTCACATTTACAGAGTCCTTTTTATGTATTAGGCACTAAACTAAGCATTTTACATTATTATCCCCAGTTTCATAGAAGAGATATCTGACATAAAAATAGATCATATCACTTGCCTAAAGTCATTTGGCGTGTATTTGGTGAAAGCAAAGATATTTTGGCATTAGAGCCAACACTTTTAACCTGTAGACTTTACTGCCGCTAATGGCAATGCACTGGAATTAAGGAAAGCAATACCAAAATACTTCAGGGGTTTTTAAGAAATCTTTCCTTTTTTTTTTTGTCAGTCATGTGCTTTACAAAGAGTTCCTCCCAATATTTCCAGTACTCACCTGACACCACACACAGTTATTACAGTATTATTGACTATATTCCCTGTGCTGTACTTTACATCCCCGTGGCTATTTTGTAGCTGACAATTACAGACTTACAGATACAGAGAACATACTGAGGGATGCCAGAGGGGAAGGAGTTGTGGGAGCTGGGTAAAAATGTTAAATACTTCAACTTTTAAGTTTTTTTATTGATATAGAATGTATTGTTTCTTATCCAGGCTCTGAAAATGACACTCAACTCACCCTTGCACAAGACACATCACCTCTGAGCCTCAGTTGTTTCATGTAGTATGAGAGTCTGAATGAGGTAGTACCTAAATTTCCTTCAATTTTCCAATTATATGTTTATATGACTTTACTTCTAATTCAAAGAGGCAGAAATGAATGCCTTGACTAGTTAGAGTGTACAGAATGGGGGGGGGACCATTGATTCCTAAATTCATTTTGACTGATGCCATGCAAATTGACATCAAGCAAGATTGTAAATACAATCTTTGAATGTTATTCTTTATGCTTAGAAAACATCCTTTCTCGATTCTGTATTGATTCATTATACATATGCTTCAAAACTTCTATTAAAAAAAACTTCTATTAACCTTTATCTCATTCAGGAAGCCTTCTCTTTTCTTCAGGAAGCATTCTTTGTTCTCTGGAATGTCACAAAGTAGAAGTGACCTTCATTTTAATCACATCTGTGCCTTTACACCCTCTCCCTGCTGCTCCATGCATGTCTGCAGCATCTTTTTTTCTTTCTTTCTTTCTTTTTTTTTTTTTTTTTTTTGTCTAGCTGCCTTCTGCTCATCTTTTCATAGCTCAAGCCCTATCTGTTCAAGTATTTGTTCATTGGCCTAACCTCCTCCCCAAGCTGGTTGAATGTCCCACTTCAGGGTTCTGATATCATTCTGCACACAATCCTTTTAGAATGTTCAACAGATTGTATTAAAATAATGTATATACTTGGCTTCCTCAGTCACTATATGATCAGAGTAGACAGGAATTATGTTTTATTCATTTTATAAGCCTAGAGAGATTGGGTGGCATGGAATGTGATCAATATATGTTTTTGATAAACTGAACTTAAATGGTGATTTAATGCAGATGTAGCTCTAAAGTAGTCTTTTACCACATCCCAAAGGGAGGGCAGTGGCACAGGCACTTTGATAGTCCCTAAAGCACAGGTGGCAAACACAAGACCCGCGGGCCGAATCCAGCCCTCCACCTTGTTTTATCTGGCCTCGCACCCTGTTTCTACCCAGCAGCAGTGCCAACCTCCTTGCCCCTATTTAAGGAGTAGTTAACATTTACACAGTCCTAAAATTACATTTGGCCCTTTGAAGGCAACTGTGAGGCTGATGTGGCCCCCAGTGAAAATGAGTTTGACAGCCCTGCTCTAAAGGGAGGGTGAAGATTCAAAGATGAATATATGGCCCCTGCATCTTCTTAAACACAGGGAAACTTATATAATTATTCAAAAGTCTAATCCACTCAAAGGTTAAAAAGTTTAACAAAATTAATAATTTTACCATTACTAGAGACATGGCTTGGTTTGTTTGTACTTCAACAATCTAGAATTAATAAGATAGTTGTCATCATCAATAAGTCAATCCCAACTGATATGGAATAGAAGCATTCCATCAGTTCACTTGGGGGTGATATGTCTTTGGTGGCGAATACTTGTTTATTCATGTTTTTACTTCAGTGAAAAACATCCTGTTGTTAAAAACTACAGGGGGAAAGCATGGATACTTTTTGCCTTTTTTTTCATGTCTACCTATTCATTCAATTTGGATTTAGGGTCTGATATTGCATCTTTAAAGGACATCTCTGATTATATCATTCCTCTGACATTTGCAATGTTACTCAGTGCAACATAACACTCCAAAGAACTGTCCGACTAAGTATTTCAAAAGTGATGAATTACCAACATGAGAATTAGAGGACATCATGATGGATTGGACAAAAAGCTCTTAAGTATGACCCCATGATATAAGCAAATGTGGACATGATGTATTATGAGAATAACACTAAAATTCTGCAAATTTAAAAAAAAACAGCATTTAAGAATGTTAATTATAGTCATCATTTTAGCGCCATAGAATCTCTATTAGAAAACACAGTAGATTCATTTTGCAATTCACATTACTGTTCATGGTATATCAGTGACATTAATAATTATTACTTTAGGCTACTGCAACAGCAAAGAGAAAAAATAAGTGTGTGGTTCATTTCATAATAGAAGACATAGAGTCCTTGGAATTGAGATGCCACACTTGAGCACATTTAGTGTTCAGCAAATAATTTCTGAATGTCACTGATCCTAGATTGCTTTTAAAAAGCTACTTCCCCTTACTTTGAAAGATGTGTTATGCTGCATTTCATTACTTTTCTCCTTACTTCGTTCTGCTTTTGTTTTAAAATAAGCGATGAGGCTTTCGGTGAAGATTAAGCACTAGCAGGCAGTAACGCAATGGCCCAAACAGGGTTTTAATTGGAACCTCAAATCCTGTGGAAAAATAAGAAATTAAATCATTAATAAAATACACTTCCTAGAAGATACTAAGTTGATATATGTTATGTTAAGAAACCTTCATTATGTTTTCCTATAACATTTCTATATACATACTTGGGAAATCTGAAATTCATTAGCCATGCCATATTAAGGTTATATAATGAAACTTTAGCCCTTTCAATATTTCAAATATCAAGAAATAAATAAGAAACTCATAGCAGTTTTCCTTTTAAAAATGTTAGTATTTTTAGGCTAATATTGATCCGTATGTTTCCTTAGGATGTTACAGTACATTCATTACTTAATGCAATCCTGGAAGTACTACAGAAGTATTTTCATATTACCCAAGCAAAACCATGGCTCAATGCTTAACGATAGAAGTTGCCACATAGCTGAAAGTTTAGAATGAAATGTCATTTCTCTGGAGACCTGAAAGACTCTAATTACAAATGCCCTCATTAAAGAAAATCATAAGAACACTGTTCTAGTGAGTCATAGGTTATACTAGGTATGTGACTAAAGCACATTATAGAAATAAAAATACAGAAGACACATTAAAGTGTACAAGATTTATGATCCTATCTAAAAAACACTTGATTATACATTTGCTCAACTAACAATTATTAAGTAACTGCGGACCCCATTTTGCTTAAGAGTAGTGCAAAAATAGTTTGTATTGAATAGCTTAAATCTAGTTGGGAAAACCAACTGCAAATGTTATAACTACAAAATAATCCATATACACTGGGATAATGAATGATTCCAAGGTAATGATTTATAGCATATTAGTTCACTTTATAATTGTTTTGTATAATCTGTTTTTGGGGAGAAGAGGGTTTTTTTTGTAAAGGATGGGTTTATTTTATAACTATTAAGATGGCTATGTACTCATACATATAAGATACATAATATCTTCCATGTATGTTCTATAAAACATGCACATACAAGTTTCATGTGTCACATTTTACTATTTGGTAGTAAACATAATAAAAATTGTGCATTGTATGAACATCTAAAATCTTCTTTACTTCACCTTGCCCCACTGGTTTCAAATGTATTATTTGATTGGTAAACCTTAATGCAGATATATTAAAGCCTATACTATTGGAATTTAAAAGGTCATATATTTTTTCAAGTGTATTCTATTAATTATAACTCACTACTCTACTGTATTTATTCTGTCTTATGCCGATGAGAGGATGTATCCCCAAAATTATCAACATTATTTCAATTCTTCTATTTCTTTCTGCTGTCTCTAATATATTATCTTATGCCAACAGGACTTTGCATTTTTATAAACACATTCAAATCCACTCTTTCAACAGATATTCATTGATCACTCAAAATATTCAACTAAAGTGCCATGTAAGGTAAAATAAAACAAAACAAAAAGGTGAATTACACATGGATTCTGTCTCCAGGGTGCTATAGTCTAGTAAGGGAGATGGCAACTTAGTACTGATAAGAAGGTAGAATATGATGAATATCACAAAAAAAAGTGAGTAAAAAGCTACACTAACTAGTTTCAGAGGAAGAAAGTTTGCTTCCAACCATGAGAATCGAGGAAGAGTCCGTGGAATAGGTAGCATTTCTGCAGGTCTTTAAAGGATTCGGACAATCAGAAATCAAACATTGCATTTGGTAGAGAGAGAGCTGCATTGAAAGAGATGAGAAGGGGAAATTTGCATGGCAGATTTGGAAACTAGTGGACAGCTCTAGTTAGCTGAATTACGGGGAACTTGGATTGAGGTAGCAGAAGTATGGCCTGAAGGATGGATCATTAACACACAATGAGGAGACTTAAATATAAGCCTAAGGAAATGGCACTTGTTTCCTTAGGCGATAAGACTTACGGAAGTTTTTCTCGAACAGAGGAATGATATGATAGGATTTTGTTTTATGAAGATTTATCTGGCAGAATAATGCCAGAATAAATCCATGAATAATGGATTTGAAAGTTGGAAATAGATAATGGGTGTGGAAGCAGTTAGGAAGCTATTGTGATAGTTCATACAAGAGATATTATGAACCCGCATTAGGGCAGAAGCAAACGAAAATGAAAAAGATGAAACAAATGTGAAAAATGCTTTTCTAGGGACATTGCAACTGACTGCTGAGCCTGGGGAACTGAGAGGATGGTGGTGCCATTAACAGTGATGGGATATCAGAGCATGAACTACTAGATGTTAAAGAAGAAGATAGGAAATAAATTGGGTTTATTTTAAATTTGTAGTGCTGGCAGGAGATGGATATGGAAAGGTATAACTGGTATCCAGAGAATTCTAGGCTGCATAAATAGATGTGAGAAGCATCTGTATTCATTCTTTCAATTAACATTTAACAAGCACCTAAGATATACCTGACATTAGAAGTAAAAGGCAAATACTACATAGTCCCCTTCCCCAGGGAGCTAACTATCTAATAAAGGAGAGGGTCCCAGTAATAGAAACTTATGATTTAATACGAAAAGTTCAATCACTGAAGTTTGCAAATATAATCATAGATATGTAGCACTAGATACATCTTGTAAGGGTCATAGAATAAGTCTGAGAAAAAGTGACACCCTAGCTGAGTTGTGAAGGATGAGGAAATACTTGCCAAGTGAACGGGCAGTATTTGAAGTGAAAAGAGTAAGAGCAGAGACATGAAGGCATAAAAAGTGTGGTGTGTGTGAAGGCACTACATATTTTTGCTGTAGCAACAAGGAAAGTATAGGAAGAGGGCAAATGTAGTTTAGGGTTAGATTGCCTACATCCTTAGACACCAAAATAGGCACTTGAATTTATTTAGTAGTCATCGGATAGCTAGTAAAGGGTTTTGGGTACAAGGATCATTTGATTTTATCTGTGCTTTAAGAAAATTAATTTAGTAGAGGAGTGCAGGCTTAATTACAATGTGGCAAGCCTATAGATAAAGGGAACAGGCGACTGCTGCAAAATTTCAAATGAAAATGATGAAGGCTTTAAACTTAGGTGTTGGTACAAGTAATGGAAATAGGGACAGATCGCAGATATATTATGAAGGCAAGATTGACATTGACTAGAATTGATTGCTTTGATGTAGTAGGAAACCACAATCTTACAGTTTATAACCACATTCTCAAACTACCATATATTGAAATTACTTGTCTTTATACATTTTCATTGTAGCATATACAATACAACAGATGACAAAATGACATGAATCAACCTTCTTTTCTAAACAAAAGCTGTAGTAGATCTAAAACCACTTCTCACCACAGTTCTTGTCCTCATGGGCATTGCTGTGATAAATTATAATTCACTTAGAATTGGAGGGGTGTAAAAATAATCTTCCTTCCTACCTTTGTAAGTTCTTGTGGCTGGACTAACAATCAAAGTAATATGAGATGGATTCACAGGAGAAAATTTCTGTCTGTACATTTAGTGACTCTGTAAAAATAGGAGACACCTAGACAAAGTAGGCAGTTGAGGCATCTATGCTGGTCTGGACTAAGGAGAGGGAGGCCAGGGTTTGACACTTCAAAGATAAAGCAGGCAATTCACAGGTAGAGGAGAAAGGGGAAACCTGTGGTGAACAGTTTCTTGCTGAGCCACCCAGAGCAATGGGACCCAGAGGGGAATCTCACACACAGACGTTGCTTGGATCCTCTCTGATACATTTAGTTCATACATGCTAAAGTGGAAGTGAGTAGCTTTCTTCCTTTAGGCAGCTTTTTCTATCTGATTTCCAAAACTACAAGCTTTAAATAATCAATATTCACAAAAGCATATTTTGAGGTGGCAAACTCTGTTTCCCCTCAGAACCCATGAAAAAAAGTATTTGTAACTACAAAGCTTTTTTATTATTTTACCATCTGGTTTATGGTCACAGAACTGGGATTGTTGGCTTTAAAGAAATGCATGTTTGATTCTGCTATAATTTCATAGAGTCCAAGTGGAATTCAAGTTCAATTTTGCTTGTTTTTACTGAGACTCATAGTTACTTGACCTATGAATTAAAAAAAAAAAGCTGGCTAGGACACATAGTACATTTTTTTCTGATGTTTATGTATACTTCTGTTGAAAGACCATTTAAAAAATAAAATTGTGGTGAAAAAATGTACATAATATTTCTATATAGAGAAAGACAGATCTATATGGAGCTGTAGATAGATTGAGGCATTTTACCTAGGTGAATAATATCATGGCTGAAGCACACTTTTTGTTTTGACTTATTTTATTTTAACCATTTGGGGCAGAAGTCTTTTTAAACTCTACTTCAGGCTCTTGTGCTTGATTTCTAGAGGAAAAATTGCACATAATTCAGTGTCTCCCTAATAGCCCCAAGTCATCTGCTTTAGCATCAGTTATTATAGTATTTATGAGAGCTAAAGGGGCTATTGAAAAATGTACAGATGTTTGTCTGTTGGAGCTTGCCTTTCCTTAATGGACTAGATATGTTAAGTAATTCATTTGATTTGATTTAGTTTTAGTTTTGTTTACTTTCTTTTCCTATCAAGTCGTTAACTGTCAATTATTCCTGAATTGGTGTAAGAGGCTCTAGTAGCCTCTTCATACCCTCCAAATTTGGTGCTTAAAATCTACTGGTGACTGAGCCATTTCATACAAAATGCATTAGATTTGTGTTTAAAGTAAAAGTAAACATGTTCTAATAGGGGTCAATAGGACTTGCTTATATGTACAGCATAAGAATCACAGTGCTTGTAATCTGGATTGTATGTATTAGAGATCCCACAACTACAGTAAGTGGGATCATAGAGTTTAGTGTTTCTGTGGTGTTCTAGTGATTATGTCTTTGTTTTTATATCCTGACTGCAATAATTATGTAATGCTAATAATGTGACATCTGGCCCTGGCTAGTGTGGCTCAGTGGATTCAGCACAGGCCTGCAGACCAAAGGGTTGCTGGTTTGATTCCCAGTCAGGACACATGCCTGAATTTTGGGCCAGGTTCCCAGTAGGGGACTCCTGAGAGGCAGCCACACAGTAATGTTTCTCTCTCTTTCTCCCTCTCTTCCCCTTTCTAAAAAGAAATAAATAAAATCTTTTAAAATTACTTTATCATTGTTCAATTTCAGTTGTCTGCATTTTCTCCCCATCCCTCCCCCACATCGCAGCCACACCCACCTCCCTCCCTTGCTTCCACCCCTCCCCCTCAGTTTTGTCCATATATCCTTTACTGTTTTTTAAGAAATCAAAAGCATATTAAAAATGTGACATCTGGGTATGAAGGATCTAGTACAGTATTTAATACAATTTAGGAGCCAACTGATCTAGGCACTTGCTATTGCCTTCTGTAGATCTCAGTGTTCAAAACATAAATGAAAGGGTTAAGCTAGTTGGGCTCCAAGATTGCTTCCTCTTCTAATGTGAATGGACAGGGGTCTGCCTAGGGCCACCTGTAGTGTGTGGGTTCTTGACTTCCTGTAGGAAAGATCTCACAACATAAGTCCAGGTGACAATAAAAGTGCACTCATTAAAGCTGGGGACAGTAAAACAAGGAAAGGCTTAGCATACAGGAAGCAACAGCAGAGCCTAGGCTGGGCTGCCTAAGCTCACTGGGAATTCAGAGTAAAGGGGGCTTTGGGGCCAGGTTCAGGGGATTAGTCTGGGAGAAGCTGCTGCTGCCCATTGTCTTAGATTTTAGGAGAGATGTGCCTGTGAAGAAAGAAGTGGGGGAAGAAATGGGGAAAGGAAATGGCAAGGACTGCTCCCCAGGGGGAAAGCAGGCTGGCAGCATCTTTTGTTTTGAGGCTTTTATCTCTCTCTTGCAGGTGGGAACCTTAGGAGAGATCTCAGGGGAGGGCCTCTCAAAATATTCATAAGTTCTCCAGGTGTGCCCTTTCAGGGTCATGGTCTCCACTGACTGGTCAGTGGCAGAGGTCATCAGTCATGGCAGTTGGTCCTGGTGTCACCCCTCTGGTTTTGCTGCTTTTCTGCACCAGGAGCTGAAAGACTACTGAAGCCTAGATGTTACCTTCAGGGAGGAAAGGCCAGGGGAGGAGAGGATACCCTGGGGGGTAAGGTCTTTGTTTTCCCAGTTTTGCTCCTGCCAGGCACTCAGGGTCTTCTGCCCTGGAGACCTTCTGTATCCAAATGTAAGTTGCTTGACCATTGTGTTCAGCTACCTGTCTCAGTTTTCCTATTCTACTCACTAAAGAATTTTCCTAGCTTCTCATTATCCTATCTCACTAACATTCTGGAAGTCTGTGATTGCAAAAAGACTTACAGAAATGCACAACCCCTGAGCCAGAAACACAATTTGAATGATAAAGTTTAATGTTTTGATTAGGATTTTGTGCATTTTAAGTTGAATGACTAAAAGCTAAGTGGAAACATGACCTTTCAGAAACTGGCTTGAGAATGGATAAGTAGGGCTTAATTAACCTATGAAAGAAACTTGCCCATTACCTTAATTTTTTCAAAAGGCCAAAGGCAGTAACTAGACTGCTTGTGTCTAGTTACCTGTGTCTTTTAGTAGAGCTAATGAAGAATGGTCCAATTTGAGCACCAGTAAAAAAATTCACACAATGGCCTGAAAAACTGAAGTATTTGTTCAATGTCTTATCTGTATTATTCAAGTGATGAGGAGATAAGATAATTTTAACTTCCTAATCTAATATACTATATATTGAAAAACAACGACAGGGGGAAATAGAATAACATTTAAAAGCCTTTGCATTTGTCATCATTACATGGACTGAGGAAGTATTTAAAATAACTCAAAAGTTATTCAACCAACACATTTTGAAAATATATCCAGTCTCTTCTCTCTTAGCAGAACTCAAACTAAGCTGCATGTTATTGGGCCCCGGTATTTGAGTTGGTCTGCCAGCACACACTGGCTGAATGAAATGAATGAACAGAGTTTGTAGTGTAGAAAGGAGAATAGTTCAATATTGTATTGACCAATAAAAAGAATGAAATATTTCTTTGTCTCCTCAATTTGGACCCTCCCTGTGTTTGGTTCTGTGAATTAGATAGAGCTGCTTTGACTCCCTGTCTGAGTAGTGTGGCCTATTAAAAAAAGATCAAAACTATGAACATCAAAATGACAACAAATTTACAACTGTCTACAACTGATTTTAAAAATACAAACTAAACAAACCACCACAACAAGAACAGAATCATAGAAATGGAGATCACATGGAGGGTTGTCACCAAGGAACGGGGAGAATGGGGAAGAAGATACGGGGAATAAGAAGCATAAAATGTCTGTACAAAATAGGCAGGGAGAGGTTAACAATAGCATGGGAAATGGAGAAGTGAGAGAACTTATATGTACAACTCAAGGACATGAACTAAGGGGCAGTTGCTGGAGGGAAAGGGGGATTAGGATGGAGGAGGTCAAAGGGGAGAAATTGGGACAACTGCAATAGCATAATCAATAAAATATATTTTTTAAAAAAGAATGAGCCCTGGCTGACGTGGCTCAGTAGATTGAGTGCTGGCCAGCTAATGAAAGGGTCACCGGTTCAATTCTCAGTCAGGGCATATGAGTGGGTTGCAGTCCAGGTCCCCGGTAGGAGGTATATGAGAGGCACCCACACATTGATGTTTCTCTTCCCCTCTTTCTCACTCCCTTCTCTTCTCCCTAAAAATAAATAAATAAATAAATACATCTCTAAAAAAATTAAATGTTACCATTTGCAACAGCATGGTTAGACCTAGAGGATATTAGGGCTAATTGAAATAAGTCAGTCAGAGAAAGACAAATACCATATCACTTCACTTATATGTAGAATCTAAAAACAATATAAATGAACAAACAAAATAGAAACAGACTCATAGATACAGAAAACAGAGTAATGGTTGTCAGAGGGGCGGAGGGTTGGGGGACTGAGTGAAAAAGTTGAAGAGATCAAGTACAGATTGGAAATTACAAGATAGTCATGGGGATGTGAAGTACAGCATAGGAAATATAGTCAATAATATTGTAATAACTATGTATGGTGCCAAGTCCATACTGGAAATATCTAGGGGTCACTTTGTCGAGTCTATGATTGTCTAACCACCTGTACACCTGGAACTAATGCAAAATAATATTGAATGTAAATTGTAATTGAATTTTTTAAATCAATTGTTTATCAAAAAAGATATTGAGAAAAATTTATTTTATTGGCCAGTCCAGAGTGTGTAGAGCTAATGATCTAAAGACCCAACTCTCTGATGGGCAAACTCACAAAATACCTGTGAGTTAGGGGTTTGGTGTCATGCTGGGAGGTGATTGGTTGGAGATGAGGTAAAGGTAATCAATCATTTTTCAGGTCTTAAGGACAGTTCTGAGGTCTGTTCCAGTGTCCTTCTGTCTGGTTTCATGGGAAAGTAGCTAGAGGGTCTAGTCTTTCCACTTTAGGGCTCAGGAACTAAAACACAACTCAGGTCAAGGTGTTATCTTTATGCTGCCAGAGCTCCCAGCCTTGTGACCATTAGTCAGGTCTGGGCTGTTGTATTATGCGACCTGGGGGTTGCTGATTACCCTGGGGAGAGGCTAGGTCTATGACAGGTGCAGAAAGAGAGATATGATATCTAGAACCAGGATTCAAAGCTAAATTTAATCAAAGTCATAAGAACCCTCAGTTTCACTAAAGCATCATTAATTTAGTCTCAAATAACTGGGAGATTATTACAAATACCAGTGAATATTTACTGAGCACTTACTCTCTATTGACCATTGTTCTAAGTGCTTCAAATGTATCTCTCTTTAATTATCTCAAAGACCCAGTGAAGTAGATTCTATTAGTATCCTGATTTCAGAAGTAAGGTAATGGAAGCACAACAGGGAAAATAAGTTGCTCAGGATCAAACAGTAGTAAGTGATGAAGTGAGCACTTGAACTCTTGGTTCTATTATATCAGCTTGAGCTGAAGTTTCCCACTGTTTTTCAAAAGAATATTTACCTTACTTAAAACAAAGTTAAGTTGTTTTCTTTTATTTATTTATTTTTCATTGATATTTTTATTCTTATTTTTTCACATTTTTTATTGTTGTTCAAGGACAGTTGTCTCCATTTCCCCCCCATTCTCCCCCCGCCATTCCCCACTTCCCACCCTTGATCCTGCCCCCCTTTGGTTTTGTCCATGTGTCCTTTATACATGTTCCTGAAAACCCTTCCCACTTTTGCTCCCATTATCTCCCCTTTGGTTACTGTCAGTTTGTTCTTAGACAAATACCATATGATCTCACATATAAGTGGAGCCTAGTCAACAAAACAAACAAGCAAGCAAAATACAATCAGAGACATTGAAATTAAGAACAAAAATAAGTTGTTCTAAATGTATCATTCATTTGCAAGTTAATAATTAGGCCAATCATAACTGAATCTTATCTGTTTCTTAAACCAAAATTTTCTATGATGTATACATTAAACTTTTAAACCAAATGTAACTTGATACATATAACTGAAAGCTTTATGTATCTAAGTATCTCTATGTATTTCATTTCAAATTGCTATAATTCAGTCTTTCTTATTAATTCAAGTAGGCTTTAGCTTGAATTATTCAATGTAAGTAGAGTTTTAGGATGCATTGACCTTCACTAAAGAGATCCTTTTTTTATTGAGAATATTTTTTTCCTCATTGTTATTGATGTATAATTGCACACAATAAAATGCATGCATTTTAAGTATATCATTAGAGTTTTGACAAATGTAATTATTGGTGCTTTTTAGCATCAAAATGAAATAGGCAGAAAGTCCATTTTACTGAAATATTATTCAGGTGTCAATAAAAACTCTTGGTAACATAATAACCATCAAGAACTTTAAGCAACTCTAGTCTCCACAGGAGATAATATTGATAAAATTTGTGCTGCTATTCTCTGGGAAAAGAATATATGTAGGATGCTCCCAGAAGGTGGCAAGAGGACACTAATGTGTCTCAAGATCTGGCACATAGTACACTTTCAACAAGTATTTCTTGGATGAATAAATGCAACAAGATAGTGATAATAAAAATGAATGTGGGAAAGCTTCAGGGAAAGAAACATAGACACATTATTACAAAGTTATTCAAAGTATTTGAGAATGAAACGCAGTGAATGGAGATTAATGATGAAGGCTTCCCCTAAAAGTTACCTGCAGAGGCATCTGGAAGGAAAGAAATGAAATTACCTCTGTTTGGAGATGACAGGATCTTGTATGTAGAAAACTCTAAATATTCCACAAAAGCACCTGTCAGAACTAATAAACAAACTCAGCAAAATATAAAAACAACACTCAAAAATCATGTTCCATTTCTATACATTAATAATTAACAATCCAAAAATGAAACTAAAAAAATAATTACACTAACAATAACACCAAATAGAATCACATACTTAGGAATAAATTTAACCAAGGAGGCTAAAAACTTATAAACTAAAAACTACAGAATGTTGCTAAAAGATTCCACACTAGGAAGGAAAATATCTAATTAAAGAATAGGCAAAGAACCCTAGCAGACACTTCTCCAAGGAGGCCATACAGAGGGTCCATGGAGTATGAAAGGATGCTCAGCATCACTAGCCATCAGAGAGATGCAAATTAAAACCACAATGAGACACCACTTCATACCTGTGAGAATGGCCATCATAAACAAATCAACAAACAACAAGTGTTGGCAAGGTTGTAGAGAAAAAGGAACCCTAGTACACTGTTCATGGGAATTCAGACTGGTACAACCACTGTAGAAAATAGTATGGTATTTCCTCAAAAAGCTGAAAAAGGAACTGCTTTTTTTTTCTTTAAAAAAAATTTTTAAACATTTTAAACTGCTCAAGTGCAGTTTTTTGCCTTATCCCTGCACATCCCTCCACACCTCCTTCCTCTGTTTTCACCCCCCTTGTTTTTGTCCATGTGTCCTTTATAATTGTTCCTGTAAACCCTTCGCCCTTTTCCCAGATTATCCCCTCCCAGAGGGAGAACCCTCTGGCCACTGTCAGCCTGTTTTCTATTTCAATGTCCGTGGTTATATTTTGCTTGCTTCTTCGTTTTATTGATTAGGTTTCTGTTAATG
The DNA here is from genome assembly GCA_004027735.1 of Carollia perspicillata. Taxonomy (NCBI): domain Eukaryota; kingdom Metazoa; phylum Chordata; class Mammalia; order Chiroptera; family Phyllostomidae; genus Carollia; species Carollia perspicillata. The sequence goes on along the minus strand of PVKM010002372.1, from coordinate 31,505 downwards.
GTGAAATCATACAGTGTTTGTCTTTCACTTCCTGGTTTATTTCACTTAGCATAATGCTCTCCAGTTCCATCCATGTTGTTGCAAAGGGTAGGAGCTCTTTCTTTCTTTCTGTCGTATAGAATTCCCTTGTGTAAATGTATTATAATTTTTTGATCCATTCATTTACTGATGGGCACCTAGGTTGCTTCCAGCACTTGGCTATTGTAAACTGTGCTGCTATGAACATTGGGGTGCATAGGTTCTTTTAGATTAGTATTTCAGGATTCTTAGGATATCATCCTAGCAGTGCAACTGCTGGATCAAAAGGCAGTTAAAAAATGCAGCTGCTTTTTAATAGTGATTCCATTGCTGGGATTATACCCAAAGAATCCTGAAACACCAATTCAAAAGAACCTATGCACCCATATGTTCATAGCAGTGTTATTTACAATAGCTAAGTGCTGGAAAAAACCTAAGTGCCCATCAGTAAATAAGTGGATCAAAAAAATGTGGTGTAGCCCTGGCTGGAGTAGCTCAGTGGATTAAGTGTGGACTGCAAACCAAAGGGTCACTGGTTCATTTCCCAGTCAGGGCACATGCCTGGGTTGCAGGCCAGGTCCCCAGTGGGGGCCATGTGAGAGGCAACCACACATTGATACTTCTTTCTCTGCCTTTCTCCCTCCCTCCCCCTTTCTAAAAATAAATAAATAAAATCTTTAAAAATATTTTTAATGTGGTACATTTACACAATGGAATACTATGCAGCAGAAAGAAAGAAGGAGCTCCTACCCTTTGCAACAGCATGGATGGAACTGGAGAGCATTATGCTAAGTGAAATAAGCCAGGCAGCAAAAGACAAATACCATAGGATGTCACCTATGAATAGAACCTAATCAAGAAAACAAACAAATGAACAAAATAGAACCAGAGACTTTGAAATAAAGAATAAATTTACAGTGACCAGAGGGGAGGGGAAAGAAGGAAAATGGGGGAAAGAAGAGGAAAGATGAAGTCAAGGAACCTGTACCAAGACCTGTGGACAAGGACAATGAGGTGGGGATTGTCTTTGGGAGTGGGGGTTAGACAGGGCAGGGGAGAGCAACAAGGGTAAAATGCAGGCTATTATAACTGAGCAACAATAAAAACATTATCTAAAAGATCCTTAAAAAATTTCAAAGACCAAATAAATGAAAAGACATCTGTGTTCACAGATTGGAAGTCTTAATATTGTTAGGATGTCAATACCACCCTAAGTGATTTACAGATTCCTAACAACATTTTTTTTTTCAGAAATAGAAAAATCTACCCAAAACTGAAATGGAATTATAAGGAACCTCAAATAATCTAACCAGTTTTTGGAAAAGAAGACCAAAGTTGTAGGTCTCACACTTCCTCATTTCAAAATACTGTCATAATTAAAACAGTGAGGCTGCCATAAAGACAGACACAAAGACCTGTGGAATAGAATACAGAGACTAGAAATAAACCATTGCATGTATTGTCAAATGATTTTCAATAAGAGTTCTAAGACCATTCAATCAGGAAAAGACAGTCTCTTTAACAAATGGTATTGGCAAAACTGATATAGATATGCAAAAGAATGAAACTGGACCCTTATCTTACATGATATACAAAAATAAGCTGAAAATGGATCAAACAATGACATGAAAAACTGAAAGTAGAAAGCTTTTAGAAGAAAATGGTAGAAGAACTTCATGAACTCAGATTTGGCAGTGATTTCATAGATATGAGACCAAAAACACAGCCAGCAAAAGAACCCCCCAAACCCAATAAATTAGAATGCATTAAAAAGAAAAAAACTTCTGTGCTTGAAAGAACACATGAAATCAACAAGGCTAAAGGGCAATCCATGGAATGAGGGAAGATATTCTCAAATCATATATATCTGAAAAGGGACTGCTATCTGGAAAACATTTTTTATAATTCCTATAGCTTGGCAATTTAAAAGACCCAAAGAATCCCCTTAAAAGGAGGAAAGGGACACGAAAAGACATTTCTCCAAAAAAGATATACAAATGACCAATAAATATATGAAGAGTCTCAATATCATTAATCATTAAGGAAATTCAAATGAAAATCACAATGTGATACCTCTTCATACCCATTAGGATGGCTATCATAAAAAAAATAGAGAATAACAAGTGTTGGCAAGAAATGTGGAGAAACTGGAACTCTTTTACACTGCTAGTGGGAATGTGAAATGGTGTAGCCTCTGTGGAAAAACAGTATGGTAATTCCTCCAAAAATTAAACAGAGAATTACAGTATGATCATTTAATTCCACTTTTGAGTACATATCCAAAAGAAATGAAAGCAGGGACTTGAAACATGTATTTGCACACCCACTTTGATACCAGCTTTTCTTCTCAGTAGCCAATAGGTTAAAGCAACTCATGTGTCCATTGATGAATGAATGGATAGTCAAAATGTGACACAATAGAATATTATTCAGCCTTAAAAGGGAAGGTAATTCTAACACATGCTACAACATGGGTGAACCTTAAATACATCATGCTAAGTGAAATAAACTAGTCACAAAATGATAAATATGTATGATGCCACTCATGTGTGATACCTAGAGTAGTCATATTCACAGAAACTGAAAGGAGAATGGTGATTGCCCGCAGTCGGTAGTAGGGGAGAATGGGAAGTTATTGTTTAATGGTTTCTGGAGTTTCAATTGGGTAAGATGAAAAAGTTCTGGAGATAGATGGTGGTGATAGCTGTGCAACAGTGTAAATATACTTAATGCCATAGAACTGTACACGTAAAAATAGTTAAAATTTAAATTTTATGTTATGTATATTTTACCACAATAAAAATAAATTGTATGAAACATTACCTGCAGAGAAGTAGATAATGGCACAGGAAATGATTCCAACTAGGACTTAGTGAATTGGCTCACATGAGATACTGTATTTCCGAGTTGATTTACTTATGAAATTAGAATCATATTGGCATTTTCTCCATAGGCTGTTTGAAGGATTAAATAAGACAATACAAGTAAAGTATCTAGCACAATGTTATACAAATGTTTGATCATCTGTTTTTCTTCCTGTTCTCATTGCTGTTGTTATCAGGAGCTGGAGGACTTTGTGCTAGACATACACTCTCCTAAGACTACATCAAGGGAAACAGATAATATTCTTCAATGTTAGGAGAATTAAAGACTTTAGTGAACATATCCTAAAGACTCTATGTTGTCTTCTGCCAATAGCCTAAGAAAAACATTGGCAGATTTTTGTTGACTGACTGGATTTTGGAAACACTAAAGAGAAGTTGCCTATATTAACATTCATTATTGAAGAAAATGTTCAATTTTAGTTAGAGTTTAGTGAGAATAAATTTGTATTATTTCCCTTTCTATATACAGAGGCTGTTTGAATTTGGGTTAAGGACCCTCAAGATAAAGGAAAGGAGCAATAATGGTTAATATAGGAGATAAGGGAGATAAAAATAATTCAAAATAGCTTCACGCTTTGTTCCTGATTCATTGGCAGATGTAATTCTCTGTAAACAGACATAGGTTTTTCAAAACAGCTACTAAATTTCGTACTAAGGTTTGAATCTTTGCTTCCCTCAGAATTTCTTAGTTGAAATCCTAACCTGCGAAATGGTGGTATTAGGAGGTAGAGATTTTGGTAGGTGATTGGGACCTGAAGGCAGATCCCTCATGAATGAGATTAGTTTCCTTATAAAAGAAACCTCAGCCCTGGCTGGTGTAGCTCAGTGGATTGAGTGCAGGCTGTGAACCAAAGGGTTGCCAGTTTGATTCCCAGTCAGGGCACATGCCTGGGCTGTGGGCCAGGTCCCCAGTAGGGGCACGTGAGAAGCAACTGCACACTGATATTTCTCTCCCTCTTTCTCCCTCCATTCCTCTCTCTCTAAAAATAAATAAATAAAACCTTAAAAAAAGAAACATCAGATGAATCTTTCACCCCATCTACCACATGAGGATGCAGAGAAAAGTTGGCAGTCTGGAACCTGGAACAGGTCCTTCACCAGATCCTATGTTGGCACACCGATCTTTGACTTCCAGCTTCCAGAATGTGAGAATACCTTTCTGATGTTTATGAGCTACCCAGCCTGTGGTATTTTGTTACAGCAGCCTAAATAGACTACAACATTTGAGATTTAAGAGGACACATAAGAATTTCCCATGAAACAGAAATCTGATACTAGAGTACTGGAAAGACATAGGCTGGAGATAAACATCAGAAAGATTATACATATATAATGTATATATGAATGGAAACATCTGAATGCTCAACATTCATGTGAAGAAGGGAGAGTGGAGCTTATAATAGTTTATAGTATAATGAATACAAAATGTGCAAAAGAAGAAATAGATTTTTCCATTTGATAGCTGGGGAAGTTATTTCCCCTTCATAAGGAGACTGAACAAGATGACCTCTGGGTTTCCTGGTGTCTTTTATTTTAAAATATTATGAGCTTTGGAGAAAATTAAAGGGTGGAACAAGGCAATGCCCATGTTAAGAAGAAAGATCAGGCAATAGAGCAAACGTGTAAGATGTGGTTACAGAAGCAGGGAGAGAAACAAGACAGTTCAGTGCTTAAGAGGTGAAGAAAGGAGAGTTTGATGAAGAGGGATGAGGTTAGCTATAAATCTCTCAAAGATGAAAAAGAGATACTTCATGATATTTCACAAAACATATCCATAAGAGTTTGAAGGGACAGGAGGCAGGTGGTAAACAAAGAAGAAATGATAATTTGATGAAGTGAGTGAGGCAATAAATGTAGATTTATTTTTTTTCAATTACAGTTGCCATTCAATATTATATCAGTATCAGGTGTACAACAAAATGTTTACACATTTATGTAACTTATGCAGTTATTTGCCCAATAAGTCTACAGCTACCTGGCACAATACATAGTTGTCACAATATTGTTGACTATATTCCTTATGCTGTACTTTATATCACTGTGACTACTTTGTGATGACCAATTCATACTTCTTTTTAAAAAATATTTTATTTATTTATTTTCAGAGAAAAGGAGAAAGAGAGGGAGAGAAATATCAATGCGATTCATGCTTCTTAATCCCTTCACCTTTTCCATCCAGTCCGCTAACCACTCCCTCTGACAACTATCAGTTTGTTCTTTATGAGTCTTTTTCTGTTTTGTTTGTTTGTTTATTAAGATTCCATGTATATGTTAAATCATATATTTATCTTCTTCTGTCTGACTTATTTCCCTTAATGTAATACCCTCTAGGTCCATCCATGTTCTTGAAAAGGTAGATTATTTTTTGAGAAGATTTGATATCCATACTACTAAAAGAGACCTGGCTCTTGATCAATAACTCATCTCAGGTTTTTTTTTTTTTTCTGTTTACTTCCATTCCGCCTCTTAAAATCTGTTGTCTTGCTTGTTTTACTACATTTCCCTGGTTTGTTCACACTTACCATGCTACTTTTGCTTCTCATAATAAGGAGCTTCTCAATAATAGCTAGCACAGTGACTGGAACATATGGATGCTTTATAGATGCTGTGGAAAGGATACATGACACTAGGTTAAGGTGAATTAGTACTACTTTTTTTTCACACAGTGCAGTTAATTCTTTTTTTTAAATTTATTGTATTTTTTCCATTACCATTGAGTCACTTTAGATGCTCCCTCTCCCCCTCAATCACCACATTGTTGTCTATGTTGGTCAGTGGGTAAATGTCAGTCTACAGTAAGGTCCACTTACATGTTGTCTTGTTCTGAATTTGGTCTTATTTTGGCCAACATTTATATCCATAATTACAATGAGCAAACAGAATCCAGGTTATCTAATCTGTAGGTTACACAAAGCTGGAGTGGTAACTAGATGTTATATGATAGATTTAAAATTCACAAATCTCTCAAGATCCTCCGATTAGATGATGAAAACAGATACTCATACACAAAATATTTGCATATAACTTTAGGAGCTAGAGGGATAGACTAAAAATAAAGACCAAAAAATAATAATAAAATACAATTTCATAAGGAAAAATGTAAAGCACTATATTTAGATTTTGAAAAATCAACATTGTATATTTTGGTGGGGGAGGTTTAGCTTAATAGCAGTCTCTGTGCAAAAGACCTGGAGTTCAAGTACATAAACTCATAAAGATAAGTCAGTGCTATCCTTGCCTGTACTGATAAATATGTAGTGTCCAGACTAAAAGGGATTAAGCGTCAGTCCACCGTCTTCTGAATGGGTTGGACCTCTCTTTCAGCTCAGTCATGAACACCGTGATCTAGAAGGGACATTTTATAAGGGTGGTGAAAGGAACCTGGTTGTACCACTTGTTTGTTATGGGTTAAACTGTGTTCCCCCCAAAAGATATATTGAAGTCATAACCCCCCATACCTCAGAATGTAACCTTATTTTTGGAGATAAGGCTTTTACAGAAGTAATCAAGTAAAAATGAGGTCCTCAGGGTGGGTTCCAATCCAATGTGACTGGCGTCCTTATAAAAAGGAGAAATTTGACCTGGCTAGTGTGGCTCAGTGGATTGAGTGCTGGCCTGTAAACCAAAGGGTCACTGGTTCAATCCCAAGTCAGGGCACATGACTGGGTTGCAGGCCAGGTCCCCAGTAGGGGGTGTGCGAGAAGCAACCACACATGGTTGTTTCTCTCCCTCTTTTTTTCCCTCCCTTCCCCTCTCTCTAAAAATAAATAAATAAAATATTTAAAAAGTGGGGAGAAGTTTGAACAGAAGCACATAGAAGGAAGATGATGTTAAGAGGTACAGGGATAACATCTTGTAAAGATGGAAACAGAAATTGGGATTGTGCTTCCAAAGCCAAGAGTCTTAGTAGCTATAAGAAGAAAATAAGGATCCATTACCTATAGGTTTCAGAAGGGGCATGGTCCTGCCAACACTTTCATTTTAGACATATCACATCCAGAAGTGTGAAGCAATATATTTCTGTTTGTATAAGTCAACCAGCTTGTGGTACTTTGTTATGGCAGCCCTAAAAACCTAATGAACCAATGAAGACCAATTGGAGATCTGAGAGAAGAACAAGTTAGTAGGCAGGACAGTTGTGATGGCTTCCTTTCAGTGTTATTAGTCAATGATTCTTAGTAGCTGTTCTGGACCAGAAAAAGAAAATTACACTTTTACAAAATAAGGAAAAGGGTAAAGTCTATAGTTTCCTGCACTGGGAGTTATTTTTGGCTCAAGAATGCAAGAAGAGTAGAATTTAAGACCCAAATGCCAGTTAGCACAGGGAATTATTGATTTGTTTGGTTTGGCTATGTTTTTAATATTCACCCTCTTTCTGTATACTGTTTCCTTTGTTATATATTTTGTATTTGTGCCACTGACATTTTCATATTAGTGTGTAAATATGCTATAATAATTATTAAAATATTTATTAATTTTTCCAGAGTTTGATGTATTTGTTTTCTACTTCTATAATGAAAGTAACAAATATATTCATGCAGTTCTGGTTTCAGGGTACAAGGTACAAACAAAGGATGTTCTGTACATAGCTGTAAACCTGTGGCAGCATTAAACATATTTTGTACTTACACACATTTGAGTAGTTACAATTTGAGTCTGTTTAGCTCTGGCTGATGCATTTTTAAAAATTTCCTAAGTGAATAAGGAATCCATGGGAAAACAGTCAGGCAGTGACATCCATGAAATATTTGTTCATCTTGGCAGTCATTCTGGCAATATGCTAGTCTTCTGGAAATAGGTGTCCAATTGACAGGTATTCTTTTGATGTGACCATTAAATGAGATGCCATTGGAAGCTACTAAGCTATTAGTTCTTGACTAATTAATATACCTAACCAACCATTGATTCCTGTGAGAATGTACAGGGCCTATGGACCTGTGGATAGAGTGTGTAGAGATAAAGTAATGAGTGTGGTTTTCTTAAAGAACATTCCAGAGTTTGAACACACAAATGACTATTAGCCTAATTAAAATAGTTATCCTGGAAGGCTAATCTGGGTACTCCATATTTAAAAAAAATGCATACAGTTTTGGAAATGGTCAAGGTATGTCAAACAGAAACAAATCCTATGAAGAAGCATTTCAGTAAATAATCTAGCTGGAAAGGCCTGAGAGATGCAAATTACCAAGTGTTTCACCTCAATGCTTTCCTAGGCCCACCATCTGCAAACAAACTGAAAAACTTCTTATAGAATTGTCTCAAGATGCCGTGCCTCTAGTCACTTGGTCTGACAGTGTGTTTGGCCTTCCCAACTGTCAGTGTATCACTACAGAGCATGCTGTACAACTTCTATTCAGTGATGATTAATGCCATCAAAGCCTCAGTCAAGGCCTCACATGAAGGGGTTGGCACTTCTGTGGCCAACAGAACCTCCTTTTACCTCAGGGGCAGGCACCATGATGACAGTCACCACCAGAGGTGAGGAACCTCAACAGAAGGCTGCAAAAGTCAGGGCACCTGCAGTGTTACAGGTAGCTGGGTGGGAGTCTGGGGCTTGAAAGCAGAGCACGGATGAGGGACACACAGAACCTGGAGAAGAGAGGCAGGCCTTTGGGGGCTGACTGGATGGTGTGCAGCAAACCTTGGGCTCTGAGGAGGTAGGGCTGCACACACAGTTTGAAAGAGTGCAGGATTTTTTACTCCTATCCCAGTCCACCCCCCCAGTGCTCCCCACCTCTCTTAGTTTTTGTCCATGTGTCTTTTATTTTTGTTTCTGTTATCCCTTCCCTTTTTCGCCTGAAATTCCCTCCCCACTTCCCTGTGGTTACTGTCTGGGATGGGAGGAAAAGACAGAAAACTGTACTTGAACAACAATTAAAATAAAATTAAAGAAAACAAAGGAAAAAGAAAGAGTGCAGGGGCTGAGTTTCCAGCAATAGGGGTGCGTAGAATGCAAACAGGAAAGAAGAAACAGGCTGAAAACTAATGGTTAGGGGAGAAGGCAAGAAGCTCAGAGTTTGGAAAAAGAGAGTAGAGTGGGGGAGGTGGTGAGGAAAAGAAAAAAAATAAAAGAAATAGGACCATCAGTTGTTTCTATGCACTTCACTTCAGGGCCTGGTGAATATGATCTATTGGAATTTATATTTAATTATAATCATTTAAAATTACATTTTTGTAGAGCTTTATGATGCATTTAATAGATTGTACACTAGTACATTTGTATGATTTATAATTGAATGAAATGTATATTTTGGGATATAAGCTTATTTATTAAAATGTAGAAAATAGTAGTACTTAATTCATAGAGTTGTGTCAAGATTAAATGAAGTAATATATGCTACACATTTATAAGAGTGCTTGGAAGATAGCAAGCACTGTACTATATAAGGATTAGCTATTACTATTATGTGTTCAGTTGTAGGAGGTTTGGTGAGCTCAGTCCTCAGGGTAAAAGAAGAGAGTGGCACTCAATAAACATTAGCTATTATTATTATCAAAACAACTTTTAAACAGTTTATATCCCCAAATTTCATTACAATGACAGCAGAAGTATAAAATATGAATGAATCAATACCAAAATACCAGCACTTTTTTTGCTGGAAAAGTGGATAGGGAGGTTTATGAGCTAGAAGTTCTAAGAAATGTTTATGTGTGATAAGGTAGATAAGACCAGGCTGAGAGCGAAAACAGGGCCAAGAAACTGCAATACACATTGAAATAGAGACTGATGGAAAATGAGTTTTCCTAGGAGAATCTGGACTAACCCCAAAATTAGAGAAAGCAGTGATTAGACATGAGGGTGCTATGGGAAAAGAATGACTCAGATGATGTCTCGAGGTGCAAAGTGGTATTTATTATGCATGAAGACCCAGAGGAGGTAGTCTCCAAATTCTGGGCCCTGAGTGGAATTCAGAGCTTGCTTATATTGGTACTGCTAATGCGGAAGAGAAAGGCGGAGCTAGGTTCAAAGGAAGGTGGGAGCCTATCAGAGCTGGAGCAAAGGGAGTGCTGACATAGTGCAAGCAGAGGTACAGAAGCGAGAAAGTGGGGATGTTATCTGAAACCCAGAAGTGAGAGGCAGGGCTGAAGCTAGGCTAACCGCAGGGTGGCAAAGCATGTCATGTTATTTTCTATTACAAGGGCATAGATACTTTATGGCGATGATGAAGGGGGTAATTAATTTTTTAAATGCTGGAGGCAGGGAGGGAGGGACTTCCCTACATAATAAGCCACAACAGACACAGAACCTCCATGTCTTCAAGGCAAGGTCCTGGGCATACTAAAGGGAAGCCTGTGCAAAAGTACACCCCACCCATTCATTTGAGTCAGCTATCCAGCAAGTATCATTTGAGTTCACTAACACTCAAAGAGTTAATATCGCAAGTGCTGGGAAAACCCAGTCCAGCTACTAAATGTGGTCAAATAAGACCCTCATTTGTGAAAGTAAAAACACCACATAAATGTGGATGATTCCTCAATTTATATCTCCATACATATTTCTTCCTTGAACTCACATATTTTATTGCCCGCACAACATGTATACTTGATGGTATAATAGGCATAAGCTATTTCACATGGCCAACCTAAATGTTTGCTTTTCTCTTAAAAAAAAAACACCTCTCTTGTAGTGTTCCTGAACTCAGAAAATGACTGAGTTCATTTACTCAGTTGATCAGTCCCCAAACTGGGAAGTCATTACTGATTCTTTTTTTTTTCTTATCTAGCCTAAAACCAAACATTCCACAAATCTAGAAGATTCAACCTCCAAAATTCATCTATAACTGTGTACTTTCTCTGCCTCAAACCTGGATGCAACCATTTCTTTAAGAAACCCTGGTTTCTTTCAGGGGGGGAATGAATGTAATTTTAGTACTAAAACCTTGTTACTACATATGCTCATTGTTACTAGGGTGTCGTTGCTTTTAGGCTTTTTTAGTGGCCAGAACTAAGAAGTACTCTATTCCATATTTGTATTTCCTTTATTCCACAGTGAGAACCCTGCTTCTTAATAATATCAGCATTATCTCTGTCCCAGAATATTCACAATTTCAGAATACTAAATCAATACAAGTCCTGAAAACCAACATAATGAGTAAAGTTCAAGAATTATTTATATATATTTTTTGCGTTTGGTCTATATCCCTCCAAAAATACAGCCAGAGTACTATTTTAAATGTTACTTGAATTCAGATTATTTTCTGTGTGCTTATGTCATTTATTTGATATACTGGTATGATCTTCTCTATTTGTCTTTAATTTTAGAGTCTAATTTATTCATCTTGATCTAATTTTATTGTTTGAATTTAAAAGACATTTATATATTGCAAAAGTCAAAACTGTATAAAAAGATAAACACAGAAAACTTTCCTTTCCATCCCTCAGCCCTCCTCCATAATGCTATGTTATCATTTTTATTGGTTTGTGGTTTATCCTTTCTGTGTTTCTTCTTCAAAAATATATTGTGACACAAAGTAAGGATGCACTAAAATACTAACAGAGGTGGGGGGCATGTCAAAAAACAAAACACAGGAACCAGTTTGACATGGCTCCCACTGGATACATTTGAGATAATTTGCACATTAAAAAGAGTAATGGAGACCATTGAGTTTGAAAATAATGAGTTCATAACAAAAGTCAGGGGCAGGAGGAAAGACACAGAGAGGAAATGTCTTTGCTGAAGGATGACAGCTAATACATTTGAAGGAATAATAGGATTAAAAGACCACCTTTTTGTAACCCCTTGTGAAATGATTAATTTGTGAAAATATGGGGAAAAACTATTTAGTGAAATGTTGTTAGTAAGCAGGGAATTCATAAGGTCTAAAGATATTACCCTGTAGTATGCTTATCAATTACAAGAAGAAAAAAGTCCCATTTATAGTGCAGAAAATTAGCAGTCACTACTTTAACCAAGTTTATGATTAGATTCTCCAGTTAGGAGATGGCCTGACAGTTATATACCCTGAGTTAGGAAGTGGGAAGTACCCAATATCACTGATGAGGTGTTCTGACTGGAAATATTTTACCTGATCATAATTAAATATTAGAGGAATCCAGAATGTGGAATGTTCTTCATGATAACTGGTCTGGACATTTTTTTAAAGGATTTTATTTATTTAATTTTAGAGAGAGGGGAAGAGAAGGAGAAAGAAAGGGAGAGAAACATTGGCATGAGAAAGAAATATTAATTGCCTCTCTCACACACTCTGACAGGGGGACCCAACCTACAACCCAAGCATCTGCCCTGATGAGGAATTAAACCAGAAACCTTTTGCTTTGCAAGATGAAATTCACTCAATTGAGCCTCACTGGCCAGGGCTGGTCTGGATTTTTAAAAGTATTCAGTGCCATGAGAAACAACAGGAAGTGGAGAGGCTTTATCTAGATTGGGGAAGAACAAAGACAAAGTCACATGCCATGTGTGAAACTAGTGCAGATCCTGGATCAAAAAAATGGAAATGAATACCTATAAAGTAGATTTGTGGACAATTGAAGTAACTTGAGTAGCAACTCTATGTTGGATAATGTTTTTAATTAATGTTGATTTTATTAGGTGAGGTAATTCTGCTGTAGTTGTATAGGGGACAATCTTTGTTGGTGGGAGATGCATGGTAAAATGGTGTTTAGTAGTGAAGTGTCATGATGCGGGCCATCTATTTTGGGATGGTTTAATAAAAAAGGAAGTGTATATGTGTGTCTATAAAAAATGAAAATTAGCAAAATGTATGTGAAAATATTATAGCTGCTGACTATAAGTGAAAGGTATATGAGAATTCATTGTACATTTCTTTCAATTGTTCTTCAGGGTTGAACATTTCTAAGTACATAAATAAAATAATATATCCATAATCTGACAATTCTTGGATTATGCCTTGACTGCTAGCATTTAGTCTAAACCACAATCACTCAGAATGTAGATTATTTTAGTAGCTTCCTAACCAGTACCTCTGCCCTCACCTAAAGTGCTGATGCCAGTTGGAGTGGTCTAGTTAAAATGTTTGTCACATAATGTCAATACTCTGCTCTAAGCCCTCTGGGGATTTTCTAGGGTAAAAGTCAAAGTCATTAAAATGCATCCCCAAGTACTTTTAAAATTTATTTTAATTTTAAAATAATGTTTATTCAGAGACATAACAATTGGTATGACTTTTAAACATTACTTTGGCTTGCTGGGGTGTGTGTGTGTGTGTGTGTGTGTGTGTGTGTTTATATTAATGATGCAGAGGTGAGCTATGTAAATTCCAAATTTTCAAATAAGATTCACAGTAATTTCAGCACAATTTGGAGGAAGGTAGTGAATATGTGGAAGCAGCAGCCCCATACATCTTTACAATGGCAAGAGACAGACTTGTTATTTCTGACTTCCAAATGGCTAGGGAACTGGTTAGACCTAAATAATCCTTACCATGGACAATAGATTGTAGGAGCAGATTGTAAAAGCAGAGATGGCTAATTAGCAATATGCCTACCCTTTCCTTAATCCTTCCTCCGAATGTAAGCATTTATCACCGCTGTCCCACTTACCAAGCAATCATAAGAGTGGGATAGGGAATAGGGTGAGATGTAGTGTGCAGGCTCTTAAAAACAATTCCCTCTTGTTCTTCACCAAGGCCCAATTTAGTTAATACATTCTATCAATTTGCCCTTTATTTCACTTCAGAGCTATTACATACCTATTTTTAAATTATTGTTTATTTCTTACATTTTTTACTGTTTTTCAAGTACAGTTTTCTGTCTTCCTCCCACCCCTCTCCACCTCCCTCCCTGTTTCCACCTACCACTTGTTATTGTCCATGCATCTTCTATACTTGTTCCTGCAAACCCTTCACCCTTTTCCCCTATAATCCCCTCTCCTCTCCCCTCTGGTCACTATCAGCCTGTTCTCTATTTCAGTGTCTTTTGTTATATTTTGCTTTCTTGTTCATTTTGTTGATTAGGTTCCTGTTAAAGGTGAGATCATATGGTATTTGTCTTTTACCACCTGGCTTATTTCACTTAGCATAATGCTCTCCAGTTCCATCCATGCTGTCACAAAGGATAGGAGCTCCTTCTTTCTTTCTGCTGCATAGAATTCCATTGTGTAAATGTACCATAGTTTTTTTATCCACTCATTTACTGATGGGCACTTAGGTTGCTTCCAACACTTGGCTATTGTAAATTGTGCTGATATGAATATTGGGGTGCATAGGTTCTTTTGGGTTGGTGTTTCAGTGTTCTGAGGATATAATCCTAGCAGTGGAGACATTCCTCTTAGCTAAAATCCAGTTGTGCAACTGAATTAGGCCACACAGAACTTTCTGGCTAATACTTTTTTTTTTCAAAAGTCCAACCAAGTAAAATTAAAGATTGGCTTTACTGAATGATATGTGAATCAGGCAGCATCTAACCTACTAAATAGAGAAAGAGGTGCTCAGTGGCTAATAAATATTATTTATTATTTTCTTTTTGTTAATTTTACTTATTTATTTTTAGAGGGGAAGGGAAGGAGAGAGAGAAATATCAATGTATGGTTGCCTCTTATGTGTCCCCTGCTGGGAAACTGGCCTGCAACCCAGGCATGTGCCCTGACTGGGAATCAAACTGCGATTTTTTGGTTCTCAGGCCCACGCTCAATCACACCAGCCAGGGCTATTATTTTCTTTTCTTATTAAGAAGCATAAGTTTTAGACTCAAGCTTACCTGATTATAGAGCTGTTAACGATTAGCTCTGTAGTTTCATATCAACTTTGTCTACAAAGACGGATCAATGTATTACCTAATTTATAAGCTCATGGTTAAGAGCTTGGGTGGTAACAGGGGAAAGAAGGGGAAGGGTCATAAAGGAACATTTATAAAAGACCCATGGACAAACCAAAGGAGGGTAGGATTGAGGCTGGGAGGTGGGGGTCAGTGGTGAGGGGGAAAGTGGTGACAGGAAAATGGAGACAAGCGTACTTGAACAACCATAAAAAAATAAATGATTAAAAAATTAAAAAGCAAAAAAAGACTTTGGGCTCTGAAGCCAGAGTTGAAGGGTTTATATATTCCAGCCCTGCTACTTCACTATTTATGGAGTTTGTGATCTTACAGATTACTTACGCCCTCTGTGCATCAGCTTTCCTTGAAAGGTGAATGGAATAAGATAGACTTAATAGGGTTTTTATGAGAATTAAATATTAATAAATAATAATAAAAATAAAAACATTTTTATTGAAAATTCACTGTTTTAGATTCTGTGCTGAGGATATATAGGGTGTATTCTATATATTAACATATTTAATAGCACACACAAGAACTGTGATTGGTGTATTTGAGAAAATAAAAGGTCAGTGTGGCTGCTGTACAGTAAATGAGGGAGAAAGTGGCACAAGATGTGGTATTTGTGCTAGGCAAGGACCAGTTTGAGTTCCTTATAGCTATGTTAAAGATTTTGGATTTTATTTTAAGCATCAAATAAAAACCTTTGAATGGTATTAAGCCAGAAGTATACTGGATTTCATAAAGGAGTGTATCCAACCATGTTAAAGGCTACTAAAGGGTCTTACCAAGATGGGGCAGGGAGAAAGAAAGAAGAAAGTCCATAGCATTTGTCTAATATGGAGGCAACAAGCATTCTTGACAACAGTGTTTATATGGGGCTCTGTGTTGTGAAACTAGTGTTGTCTCTAATTGTAATGCCTATAGTGCCTGAGAAAGATAGTTTGGTGTTGTACTCACCTCAAGGGCAATGCATTAAATGACCTTTGTAAATCACTTAACAGTTAGTTCTCTGATTCCAAGATGTTTGCCTTTTTTAAAAAAAAGGAAAATGAAGTCTTAATCATAGCAGCATTACAATTTTGGTTATAAAGCAACTATTATTTTCATTTACTAACCTACATAGATTCTTCATTTGATGAAAGTATGGTCAAATCTTTCCCTGAGCATTTTTATATCAGAGAATTGATGGATGGGGCCAAACTCATATAAAATTCATCACTGCATAATATCCATTCAAATGGTAATAATAATTCTCAGGTATCTATCCCCCCATTTTCTTTGTAATTTATTCATGTCTTCTATTTTCTTTTCCTGCAACTATTCACTCTTTGGCAATTTCACTGTTCATTAGCATATCTATCAAATGTGAAAAAAAACCAAGGAAAATAAGTTGAAATATATCAGATTATTATTCATCACCAGATCTCAAAAAGCAGCTGTATGAAGAGATTGGAAATTAATTTTTGAATGGATGTTTTGGATTATCTCAGTCTTAGCTGATGTTTATGTATAACAAAAATAATCAACTTTATTATTGACAAAAATAAATCTAATGTTTTTGATCTTATATATTTGCTAGACTGCTCTTTCAATAGTACAAGTAACAGAACATTTTATAAATATTCATTTCACGGTTATTAAATTCAGCAATATTTATTAAATTTTTGGGAATTACTATAGGTGTAATTTGCCTACCACAGAACTAGAAGAAACAAAAGATATATGTGAGCCCTTAGGGAGTTTATGAACCAGCCAGGGAGTCTGGCTTACACACCTAAAACAGATGATAAGGAAACACAGTAAACCATCATTTAACACCAACAGTAAAGGCAAACTGTGTACTAATAAATAAAATAAGAAAATATAAAAGACTTTTTTGACATTCTATACCTCATTTCTGAAATTAGCTGTGATGGTACTTCCATTCGAATACAGATCCATTAGTAACTGACTGAAGTGATTAAAGATAGTTTTGTTGTCCTTATCAAGCACAGAGTGAACTGAGACCTTGCCGAGTGCTTCAGATTACATTCTGGTTATAGAAAGCATTAGCTTGACAAGCATAGATATGTGTAGGTTTTGATAGGATTAAGTAGCTGATCTATTTTTCCCCCAAGGGAGAAAACTTTTTAAACAGAACAAGTGCAAATAAAACATCATGGATGTGCTGTAAATATTCATTTTTCCTTGGAATTTTTTCTTGTGTGTCGAATTTACTGTTTGACTTCAGACATTAGAATGTTTGTTAAATATGTTACAATAGCATTTTCCTAAAATATTTGGTGAATAGGGCACATTATTTGGACAAAATTCTGAATGATTAATATAATTAACAAATATCATATGCCTACTATTGGAATAAATTCTTTGTATTATGTTTTTTCTACATCCCCTCCTTTACACTAATAGACCATTCTTCCAAAAGTAAGAAAACAAACACCACTGTGTGTGAGATAATGATGAGAAAATGCTCAATATTTGTAAAATATTATAGCAAAAATTAGGATTACATATACAAATTTAAAATCATATATTGTTAGAAGGTAAGAAATACATGAACTTTGACATGTAGGAGAATTTTATTTTATTTTTTAGGATTGAGACTTCTGGTGATTGTGTTCCCTGAACTGTGAGAGCTTATATGATGATAATGAGGGCCAGGTGATGGATTCCATCCAGCTGTTGTTTTGTGTGAGACATCCGGATACCTAAAAAATCCCTAATTTTCTGCTTTTTAACCTTTCTCAGAAAGTGTGAACAGCTTAGTTGAAATCCTTCCTCAGCTTCTTCCTCCTGGAAAAAAAACAAGTCACATTTTATGCTAATGCCAATATCATCTGCATTAGAAAAACTAAAATAAAATAACAAACAGAAATTAACAAAATAATCACCACATATCCACTGAGATTTACATTATATAATTTGCTTTAGGCGTCTATTAAAATTACTGGTTGGTTTAGTTAAAATGATGTGCTTCACATCATCCAATTTAAAAAAAAAAACCTTAAATGTGTCTTGTACTACTTCTAAATCTGTCTACACAAAGTCTAAACAACCCATAGCAAAATGAAAAGTTCAATCAACCCCCTGTTTAGGCTACATGATGCCAAATTACCAGTTTGAATTTTCCCTATGGAATTGGCTAGATGTTTTAGCATTGTGAAGATGCAGCCTAAGAAAATATTGAACCAGTTACTATCAAATGATTGTATTGAGGGTGGAAATTCACATGCCTAGCCACATCCACACAGGCATTAATGCACCCTTTGCATAAAATGAAGCACACCGTATAATTTTATGATGGTATGTCAGGAGCCATATTTTATCTTGCACAGAAATTATGAGGACATACTGCATTCACACAAAACAGAATCTTGTTTTACCTAAGCTCTGATGAATGAAGGTAATTTATTGTGCATAGTTTTTGCATGTGTTTAAAATGCCTAGACTATGTCATTATACATACTTTTTTGAATTGGTGATCTGAAGATTTTTTCTAATGATAGAATTGTGAGCTCCAAGCATAAATTGTAAAAGAAAAAGTGACAACAGATTTACAATCAAAAGGAACATAAATGAACAGAAATGCCCCCTCTCAAAAAAACACACACAAAACAAAACAGCTGTCTACCTGACCAATCCAAGAAAATGAACACTGAAAACAAACAGCTGCCATTTGTGGTAAAACTGATCACCCTGAGCATAATGAATTTACTTTCTTTTGTGCTTATTATGAACTTGGCAAACTTTCTTTGGTATAAATATTTAAATGTAACAATGAAGAGAAACAGCAATGGCCCAGCATCCAAGAGAGAGCCAGACTGTTTCTGGGAACTTTGAGTTCTCTGAGAAAGCTTACTTTCACTTAGCAATTCTTCTTTTAGAATTAGAGTCAGGAGCCTGTTTATCCTTAAGTTCTTATGGAACCTAATTAAAGAACATAGTATCCTTGTGGAATATAAAGGAAGAGAAAAGAGGAACGAACAAGAGTGAGAGAGTGACAAGGGAGACCTGGTGGCTGGAAAAGAAAGAGGAGTGAGGGGAAGCAAAGAGGAGAGAAGAGGGATGGAGTGGTCGGTCCAGTCCCACAGGAATTCTTGGAAGTGTGATGTAATAAGTAGGCATGGCCTAAGTTGTCAAACAAAATTAGGCTTACTTTTCTTAAGGTAGTCACGGAATTTTGATGCAGATCAAGGTTAAATGATTTCCTGTGATTCTACATGCAAAAGTACTTAAGATGGCAACATTCCCTCTTTTTAAAAAAATGTTTATTGATTTTAGAGAGAGGAAAGGAGGGGGAGAGAGAGAAATTTATCCATTTGTTGTTCCACTTATTTATGCATTCATTGGTTGGTTCTTGTCTGTGCCCTGACTGGGGACAGAACACACCACCTTGGTGTATCAGGATGATGCTCTAACCAACTAAACACACAGCTAGGGTCAATATTTCTTCTTGAATTTAACACCAGTGTTTCATTTTTCTTGGTTATGTACTTGTTAATGTCATAATATACTAAAAGCAATTGCTTTAAGTATGTCATAAAGCTCTTTTTTTTAAAAAAAATGACGTTGCTAATAAGGAATCTTTTAGAGTCCAAGAAAACAGGGCTCAGTTAAACATGTTATATAAAATTCTGGTTTCAGAAATTCTAAATTATAGAAAATTCCATTAGGGCATCTATTTATAAGCAGCCTATAAAGCAAAATAAGTGAAGCACAAAAAAGTCAATACCACAGCATGACTTTACACAGCAAAACTCAGCTAGTGGGGTCTATGCTGCTTAGGCATGTCAAAAAATTACACTTATTTTTTATTTCTGCCATTACTTGTCCCCTCAAAATATATTTTAGCTGGCTTTTAACAAGAGCTACAGATGCATTATAATCATTAAACAAGGGAAAAATAGGCAACAACCAATAATAGAGGGAGGTTGATTTGGAGGTGGGAGAGAGATACTTAGCTTCCTGGCAGTCAAAGTTAAGAAAGGAAAAATAATGACTAACTTTAAGTTCTCTAACAAAAAGAAGCAAAACAGATTTTCAGATAACACAAACTATTGTCTAAGCCTTCATCTTTGGAATAAATCATCGGAGTGATCCCTCATGTAAGAAGTATTAGATAACAAAATATTGTCTTGGGTAATTTACAAAAATAAAAACACAAAAACAAACTTTATATGCTTTTCAATAGTGACCATGGATAAGAGTAGAGGTGAATTATGGAAGTGAGTATTCACTGAGGCATTGCTATGGGGAACTATATTAGTATTATTTAAATATGTAGAAGCCTAACAGTTTGATTTGATAGAGAGCTACAGCAGGGACTTAATAGAGCCCTAATAGAGGGACTTAACTAGTGCCCCTCTATTTCAGTAGTTTCTAACCAAGCTATTCATCAAAATAATCTGGAGATCTTTAAAAATATACATGCCTGGTTCTGATTTTCTAACATGCTCTTTTAGTATGTTTGGGATGGGCTAAGGAATCTGTATTTTTAAATACCTGTCTCCAATTGGCTACTCTGACTATTTGACACTCTTATTTTCTGGATATTCTCAGAATGCAACCAGTATGTTTGTGCCTGATATCAGTATTATGTTTACCTGATGCTATTTTATTATCATTTGTTTCTTTCCCTCTCACTCTTAAGAATATATATTACAGACACTTTTTATCCACATGACCTCTAGGAATTCAGACTTTCAAAACTTTAAAATTTATAATGATAGATATAGCACCAGACTGAGCTCCTGGAATCTCTACATGGTGCCATGGCTTAACATCTTTTTCATTTAAACAAATAAGTACACTACTTAAAGGATAAAAAAGAAAATGAATTCAAATACATTGAGCGTCTGTCTGCTGTGCACCAGAAATTGTGTCATTTTTATCACTTTATATATGCTATCTCATTTAACCACCAGAGCAGTTCAGGGATAGTCATAATCTCCATTTTACATATGAGAAAACAAACTCATAGATGTTAAGCCTTGCACAAAGTCACACAGCTTTTAAGTGGTGGAGCTGAGATTCAACTGCCACTTTTTTTTAAAGGATTTTATTTATTTATGTTTAGACAGAGGGGAAGGGAGGGAGAGAAAGAGAGAAACATCAATGTGTGGATGCTTCTCGCATGCCCCCTACTGGGGACCTGGCCCGCAGCCCAGGTGTGTGCCCTAACTGGGAATCAAACGGAAACCCTTTGGTTCTCAGGCCAGTGCTCAATCCACTGAGCCACACCAGCCAGGGCTCAGCTGCCACTTCTATGTTAGGTAGTATGGTGTACTACATATGACAGATTCATGATGATAACTGAGGGCATGGCTTAACGTCAGAACAAAAAAGTACCTAGTACTCGTACTTACCAAACATAAAGAAAAATAAATGATTTGTTTAAATGTTAAATTTATTTATGAATCCCTGTTCTCCAAAGCCTATTGTGACTAGTATTGCTTCCAATACAAAAGCTTAGAAAAGATGATCCTTTGATCAAGTTATAAGGGAAGAGCTTGTTTTCTTGCCATTGAAAAATGGACCAAGCAAATAAAATCCAGGTGCTAAAAGTGAAAACATGTCCCTAATGAAAATCCTGGTTGAAAAACTTTTGAAATAAAAAGAGGAATGTTGAAATCCCATTAATAAACAATTACCAAAGAGCCAGAATTTAAATAGATCTTGTTAATTGTGTTTATCTCAGTGTGAAGCAATGTCAGAAAGCATAAAGAAAATGTATTTTGTTAAAAGTGCTACTGGCACAGCAGGCCCTGAACATTATTAAAAAGGGAGCTTGTCACTGTGAGGCTGCAAGTGAGAGAGGAGACTAACACCAGTTTAAATCATTAATATTATACCTTCAACTCGAAATGCTGGATTATAAAACTGTGTCCAACAGAATTCCCTAATATCATGCAGTTGTTTTAATACTACTTGAATCAGTGTTGAGAACTGTTTAACTTCAAGTGAATCACAATTTAGGGACTCGGCCCACTAGTTGTTGGGCCGAGTTGTAACTAGTTTTCCTGGGACTGTTACCAATATTAATTGATATAAAAATGATTTTCTCCTTGGATAGATTGCTGGATGCCTACAGTCTAACAATATGAATGGAGTCTTATAATCTGAGAAGAATAAATGAAAATAATTGATAGTTTATCTGGTTCAAGATGACAAATAGCACTCATTTGTATTCCCTTTTGGGAAATTCCAAGAGTAATGGTAGTGAAGCACTAAAGACAGCAAATCTGGCCCTGGCCTGGTAGCTCTGTTGGATAGATTGCCCTCCTGATATGCCAAGGCTGTGGGTTCGATTCTTGGCCAGGGCATATACAAGAATCAACCAACAAATACATAAATGATTGAAACAACAAATTAATGTTTGTCTCTCTCTGTCTCTCTCTTTGCCTCTCTTTAAAATCGATAAATAAAAATTAAAAAATTATAAACATTGTACATCCAAAAATGTACTGAAAATGAGTAAGGCATCAGAAGATCAGAGCTTTGATATGTATTTTGGAAAATGAAAGAAAGATGAGAACATATTGATGGATAATCTACAATGGCAAGAAGCACAGTTCAGGCAGGGAATGTACAGAATGTTGCAAGAGAGATTCAACCTACTGGAATGGGAATAGAATTAGAAAAGCAACATGATTGATGGTCGTAGCAGCGGTCTGCATGATTCTGTGTACTTATTCCAGAGTATGTACAAGATGATTCCATGTGGTATAAAGAAAAAATATTAGAATTTCCATTTCAACTTAGTTTTATCCAAAAATAAGACATTATGCCTATCAATATTTTATAAACACATTGACAGCAGTCTATTTTTGTGATTTAGAAACATGTTTGATGTGCTAAGTATATTTTATTAATTTAATTTATGTAAATTAACAAAAACAACTATATGTAAATTATATATGAACACATACATTTACATAAATTTTTATGTATAAAATTACCTGTAAGTATGTTCAGAAAACCAAGCATGATCTGAAATCTGAGAAAAACTAGAAGCATAAAAAGAAGCACAACTAACCCTGAAAGAATCAGTGATAATTTGGGGGATAAACTTTAAAAAATTATTCTAATTATATTCTTGAGAGAATCAGAAGTTCCTCCCTGGCTGGTGTGGCTCAGTGGATTGAGTGCCTGCCTGCAAACCAGAGGGTCGCTGGTTCAATTCCCAGTCAGGGAACATGCCTGGGTTGCAAGCCAGGTGCCCGGTAGGGGGCACATGAAAGGCAACCACACATTGATGTTTTTCTCCCTTTCCTTCTCCCTCCCTTCCCCCCTCTAAAAAAATTGATAACATATTAAAATAAAGAAGTTCCCACATTTATAAAATAAGAACAGGTGCTATAAGAAAAAAGGAGTCAGAAAAGGGAAAATTAAATTTGAATAAAAAGTTAGAAAGTCAATAGACTAAGTACAAATTTAAGTGTGAAGTGAATTGTAAAAATATTGGATCACATAGATGATAAAAGTTTTATTGGCCATCAGTAAGAATCACAGGACAGAGCTCCTGATAAATAAATATCTAGTAGAATTAGATCAGTTCAAAATTGAAGAGAAAAACTGGCAAATATAGTGATA
This sequence comes from Carollia perspicillata, assembly GCA_004027735.1. Lineage (NCBI taxonomy): Eukaryota > Metazoa > Chordata > Mammalia > Chiroptera > Phyllostomidae > Carollia > Carollia perspicillata. Next base: position 8,271 of record PVKM010002372.1, on the reverse strand, counting down.
TGGTAGGGGTCTCATAAGAAGATAATTTAAATAACAAAATATTAGGAGAATCATTTTGGAAAATGAATGAAACCTAATATTTTTGCAAAAATTACCATCTTTATTCTTTTTAATTTTTTTATTGTCATTCAATTACAGTTGTCCCCATTTTTCCTCCATTGATCTCCCCTGCCCTGCCCACCCTCCTCTCCCACATTCAGCCCTCCCCCCAACTGTTGTCCTTGGCTATGGGTCCTTCATATACATGTTCCTTGACTTGACCCTTCCCCTTTTTTCCCCCATTACCCCCTTCCCCCTCCTTTCTAGTCACTGTTAGTTTGTTCTTTATTTCCATGCCTCTGGTTCTGTTTTGCTTGCTTGTTTGTTGAGTAGGTTCCATTTATAGGTGAGATCATATGGTATTTGCCTTTCACTGCCTGCCTTATTTTACTCAGCATAATGCTCTCCAGATCCACCCAATCTGTTGTGAAGGGTAGGGCTTCCTTCTTTCTTTCTGCTGTGTAGTATTCCATTGTGTAAATGTTCCACAGTTTTTTGATACACTCATTGACTGATGGGCAGTTAAGCTGTTTCCAACACTTGGCTATTGTATATAATGCTGGTGTTGGGAAATCTAGACAGGTATATACAAAAAAAGTGAAACTAGACCTTGTTTATTTTTATGCTGTGAAATTTAAATATAAAAATAAGGAATATGGTAGAATATTGTCTTACAAATTACTTGGGAAAATTCATCCCCAATCCTTCCTTAGATATGAATACTTCTTTTATTCATTGTGTATTCTAAGAAATTAATGCACAACATTAGTTAAAACTGGATCTGTCTTTTGACTCAATGATTCTACTTTTGGCAATGTATCCAAAGGAACCCAAAACACTAATCTGAAAGAACATAAGCATCCCTATGGTCACTGTAGTGCTATTTACTATCACCAAGATATTGAAGCAGCTCATATACCCATTAATGGATGAACGGATAAAACATTTCCACAGTGGAATACTACTCGGCCGTAAAAAAGAAAGTTTTACACTTTTTGACAGTAGGGATGGACCCAGATAACATTATTGTAAGTGAAATAAGCCAGTCAGAGAAAGACAAATATTATATGATTTCACTCATATGTAAAATCTAATGAACAAACTGAAAAAGCTAAATAGAGACAGACTCATGGATGGAGAGCAGGATGACAGTTAGTTAGGGGGAAATTAGGGGGTAGAGGGATTGAGCAAGAAGGACAAAGGACTGGACAACAGTGTGGTGATTGCTGGAGAGAGGGGAGTATAAGGGTACTAAATGGTAATGGAAAAAATACAAAAAATCATTTAAAAAAAGAAAAAATTGCAATAGAAAAATAAAAAATAATAAATCTGAACATCTTCCTCTAAAATTACATAAATGTTATTTACTGAGATTAATTAAATATATGTATTTTATTTTTTTCTAGTCTAGTTCTCAATAAAATCTACTTTCCACTTGAAATGTTGGTTCTTATTTTCAGTATTTTCATTTTAAGTAGGATTTTTAAAAACATGAATAATGAGATCTTAGATGTTATGATTTAAGAAGCTGGATGATCTCAGTCATAGGGAAATAAGGCATATATTTCTGATATCAGCAGTCAAAAAAGAAACAAAAAAATAAATTGTTGTGCCAGGAAAAACAAGAAGCTCTATAAGGATGTAATGATCCAAATATGAAGCAAACTAAAATGCAGCATGATTTTTAGCATTAAATGGGGTGTAAAAAAGAAAAATCCACTTGACTTTGATGCTTGAAGTATCTTCCTTTAAGAAGCTATATTATTTTTTCTGTATCAGATCCTGTCATGCTACTTGACTCTACAGTGAACAATATTTACATAGTTATAATATTTTAAATTTATAATATACATATTTATATAATTTTAACAACTTATATTTAAAGATGGATGTTTATATTTAAAGTGCAGCAGTTATGTTATAAATCTTGTCAATATAAAGAGAAAAGATTGTGTTAATTCAAGTTGAGATGTAAAGGGAAGAAAGAAGAATGTACATTCTCTCTGATTTAGAGCAGGAGTCAATGGGTATAATTTAAAATGAAAAAAATAAGTAACAGGACTTTTAAAAAGATTATTAATAGAAGAATTATAAAAATAAAATATGTCTAACAGATATTGAGAAGATGGGAGAAAAAGAGTCCTCTAATTGAGCTCAATTCTTTATATTTAATGAATATCTAAATTTTCATTTAAAGAATAGGGGTACAGTAGTTCCCCCCTTATCAGTGGTTTTGTTTTCCTCAATTTCAGTTGCCTGTCATCAACCATGGTCAAAAATATTAAGTGAAAAATTACAGAAATAAACAATTCATACATTTAAAATTGTGCACCATTCTGAGTACCTCACTTCATCTCAACACATGGTATTGTATCATCTCATGTCATCACAAGAAGAGGTGTGAGTACAGTACAGTATATTTTGAGTGAGAGAGAGACCTCATGCACATAATTTTTATTACAGTATATTGTTATAAATTTTCTATTTCATTATTAGTTATTGTTGTTACTCTCTTACTGTGCCTAATTTATCAACTAATCTTTACCATAGTAGGTACATATGGAAGAAATATCTAGGGTTTGATACTCTCTGTGGTTTTGGGCATGTACTGGGTATCTTGGAACACATTCCTCATGGATAAAGGGGGACTACTGTATAAGTATATTATTTAGAATTATTTTGATAATCAACAAAAAAAATAAATGATGACTACTAAGTAGTAAGACTGGTAATGTAAGAATAGGGTGAAGTCTTAAAGACTATTACTCTTCTGTGCTTTAGAATATTATTTCCATGTGCATGTATTATATCCTCTTCTTTCTCATCCTCTAAATTCCATTCTCTTGAAGTGACCAGTGGTAAATTTTGATGTGTATCCTTTTATACCCTTCTGTCTCCTAATTCTTCTTTTCTCCCTTCCTTTCCCTTCCCTTCCCTTCCTTTCCCTTCCCTCTCCCTCTGTCTTTTTCTCCTTCTCTCTTCCTCCCTCCCTTCTTTCCTCCCTCCTTCCATTTCTCTCTCTCTCTGACATACACACCCACACACCCACAAAGGTTGTTCCTTTTAATCCAACTGTGAATATTCACATTACTCTGCAATTTTATTTTATATTTTAAAAATATCTATAATTTTCACAACCATCCAGGTCTACACATGGGTTCAACTCACTCTTTTTATTAGCTGCACACTGGTCTATTGAACAGAGATATTCAGGGCTGATATTCAGTATCTGTCATGATTGGTTATACTGATTACTAAATAGTTTAACTATCACCATTGAATAAACCCTAATGTATTCCACTAATTTATTATTTCTGTGTATTCAAGCCACTACAATGCTGAACACACACATGCATATGTGCACACATGTGTATTCATACCTATCAGTGCTTTTGTTTTTCTGTGGGTGAGATTCCCAAAAGAGTGATTATTGGGCCAATATATTTATTTATTGTGCATATATTTATTTGAATAGAAAATTGCAGTATATTTTTTAAACAGTTGTAGTATTTCACAGTTTTATCAGCAATAATAAGGGTGCCTTTTTTCATATCTCTGTTAATACTGAATATTATTATATTTAATATAATTACTGATAACTTAGAATTTATGTCTTTCATTTTGATACTTGTTTTCTATATGTCTTATGTGTTTCCCTTATATTCATTTATTCCTTACTTTGTGGCAAATATGTTTTTCTAATATATTATTTAATTCCCTTACTCATTTTAATAAATATTTGAGTTATTTCCTTAACAATTTCCCTGAGGATTGCAATTGACATCTTAACTTAAAACAATATGTTTCAACACAGTAAAAACTTAATTTTAGTTGTGTATAAACAGTGCTCCTATATATCTCAGTTCCCATACACCAGTTTCCATGTGCTAGATCTCATCTCAATACTTTATAAAGGTATCATCAACACAGGTTTATAATTATTATTTTATACAGTTGTTTTCAAATGAGGAGAAAATAGGATTGTAAATCAATAATATATTTATATTATAGTTTATATTTCACTAGATACTTACCATTTATTAGTAGATTAATTGATTAGAATTACTCTATAGAGTCTTTTCATCTCATCACCAGAACTCCCTTTATGTTAGGTCTTTTGGCAACAAATTTTCACTGTATTTGTTTATTTGGGTAATGCATTAATAGTTTTCAATGATGTTAATGATTTTTATATCAAGACAAAAATCATTATTTTATATAATTATAACCCAAAACATTACATAATTATAAACAAAACAAGAAGAATAACTGAAAGTCCAATCAGTTATCATTTCATTATTTCTAACTCTGACATGAGACATTTAGATTGCCTTTACTGTCCACACACTCCCAATCAGCTACTTCATTTTGCTATATATGTTTTGTATTTTTAGTTGCTAGCTATTATTAGTTATTCCATTAGTACATATAATTTGATCATCGTTTTTAAAAAATATCTTATTTATTTATTTTTGGAGGGGAAGGGAAAGAGAGAAGGTGAGAAATATCAATGTATGATTGCCTCTTGTGTGTCCCCTGCTGGGAACTGGCCTGCAACCCAGGCGTGTGCCCTGACTGGGAATTGAACCATGGTTGTTTGGTTCACAGGCTTGTGCTCAATCCACTGAGCTACACAAGCCAAGGCTGATCATCACTTTTATAAAGAGCTATAATAACTATGAGAGGTGCACAAGGAAAAAGAAGATAACAATAGATGTCATGTTAGTTAAGATTTACAAAGAAACAAGTGGTGATTATTCTCTGTCACTGCTGAAGAACATCCCATAATAAATAACTATGAATTATATTAATAAAAGAGAGAGAGATACAGGGAGACAGAGGAGGAAACATAAAGCTCATTAAAGAGCATAATAGGTAAAGGGAAGAGAGGGGATTCTTTCTTCCTCTGAGACTAATGCTTTGCCTGTAACAATGAATTTCATCATAGGACTATGCTCTGTTCAATCAGTTCTGTGATTAATATCAGTCATTGCAGAAACAACTACTATGTATTTTCTGGTAGGTATGGGTGAGATGAACAATGTTATGTGACTATATTTTTAAAGATATCATCCATCTTGCCTTATTGGAGTGAAATTAGCTTAAGTAAAATTAATTTTCTGAGGAAACTAAAAATGGATCTGCCTTTTGACCCTGCAATTCCACTGCTAGGATTATACCCAAAGAACCTTGAAACACCAGTCCAAAAGAACCTATGCACCCCAATGTTCATAACAGCACAATTTACAATAGCCAAGTGCTGGAAGCAACCTAAGTGCATATCAGCAAATGAATGGATCAAAAAACTGTGGTACATTTACACAATGGAATTCTATGCAGCAGAGAGAAAGAAGGAGCTTATGCCCTTTGCAACAGCATGCATGGAACTGGAGAGCATTATGCTAAGTGAAATAAGCCAGGTGGTAAAAGACAAATACCATATGATCTCACCTTGAACTGGAACATAAGTGACAAAAGAAAAAATCAAACAGAATATAACCAGAGACATTGAAATTAAGAACAATCTAACAATAATCAGAGGGGAGTGGGGAGGGGACAGTGGGGAGAAGGGTTTTCAGGAACTACTATAAAGGACACATGGACAAACTAAGGCGGAGGGTGGAAGCAAGGGAGGGAGGTGGGTTTGGAGGGGTGAGAGCAGGGGTGGGGACAACATACGGACAACTGTAATTGAGCCACAATAAAATAATTGAAATTAAAAAATAGTAAAAAATGAATTAATTTTGAAAATAATTTTACATTAATCAATCTCTGAATCTAAACCTTGAACTTTGAGAGATTTTATTCATTATTGTTATTGTTTCTGTTGCTGCTGTTTCCTTTTTTATATAAAAAAGTTTTAGGCTTATCAAAATGTGATAAAATAACATAGAAATCTTGTATTTCCTTTACAGTTTCTCCCAAAATGAAGGTTTTACATAATAATAAAATCACCAAACCCAGGTAATTAACATTGGAACAATGTGATTAATAAACTACAGAATTTCAATTTTATCAAATTTTCAGCTGAACTTTAAAGTTTTTGTTTTTTTTTAGGATTCTATTTCGAGCTTCATCTCCTCCAATCTGTTATATTTCCTCATTTGCTCTGTGTTTTCCATTACCTTGACAGTTTTGAAGGGTACTGGTCAGATATTCTGACATAGGTGTATTTGTTTTCTTTTGTAAGTTATGAAATAAAATGATGAAAACCATATGTCCTTCTACTGTGCAAAGAAATACCTTCTAGGTCTATAGAGAACTCTGAAATTAAATGACTAAGATTCTAAGTCTATAGACTCTTTATGTCTGGAGGTTCTTCCCTCAGAGTGGGAAGAGATTGAAAATCCATTGTGCTTCCTAATTTTGCTCTGGTGCATTCTTCAGAATATTTGGAAGCCTAGTTATTTTCTGCAATTGAATTGAACAACTCAGTTCTGATCTGAATGAAAAATGAATAATATTCTCTCAAGATTGAAATATAATGATTAAACTGATCAGAGAATAAGTTTTTCATTTGGAAAGGAATATGAAAATGAATATGAAGATAATTGTGTTTGTATATTCAGAGAATAACCCATCTTGTTAGATTCATTACTCCCAAATAAATGGTGAAGTTATTAAAACTGCTCTCATTTTTAAAAGATTGAAAATTTAAAAATATAATAATAATGATGAAGTATAGAAATATTTTATGAAATATCTTTACCATTAGTTCTCTCTTATCCACAGAGAATACCATTCAGGTCCCCAGTGGATGCATGGAAGTGCAGAGTAGCAAACCCTACATATACTATTGTTTTTCTTATACATATATACTTACGAGAAAGTTTATTTTCTAAACTTGGCACAGTGGGAAATTAACAACAATAACTAATAATAAAATAGAACACTTATAACAGTATACTGTAATAAAGTTATGTGAAGGTGGTCTCAGCAAGCTAGCACAAATTTCTTTTTCCTTCTTCTCAATTTCATGTATAGAAGATTGGCTGTTACCATACATCTTCCAAGTTCAGCTTTTTTTTCCAAATTAAGTTAAGAACACTTACATTTTCACTAAAGGAAGCTTCCTTATGTTAAAGGAAGCACTATAAGGCTTCTCTTTGGCATATTTGAATTGCCAGCATCACTACTCTTGCGTTTTAGGGGTTCGTATTAAATAAAATAAGGGTGACTTGAATGCAAGCACTGAGATACTACAACAGTCTATCTGGTAAATGAGATGGCTACCAAGTGAGTAATGGGTGGGTAGCATATACAATGTGGATATTATGAACAAAGTGATGATTCACATCCCGGGTAGTAAGGAGTGAAACAGAGCAACATTTCACTCTGTTATTCATAATGGCCTGAATTTTTTATTTATGGAATTTTCCATAAATGAAATTTAATGGAAATTTCATAAATTAAATTAGATTTAATTTAATATTTTCAGACTGTAATTCACTGTGGGTACCTGAAACTGAAAAGTGAAACTGTAGTTAAGGGGGACTACTATCATCATATTACTGTTGAGATGAAGTGATTGGCTATTATAAAAAATAAATAAAAGTTGGACTTCCAGCCAAGATGGAGATGTAGGTGGAAATACTGTGCCTCTTCGCTCAAACAAAATTAAGGACAACAAAGATTTAGAAACAATAACACAATCAAAATAGACAAAAATTGAACTATGGAAGTCCAACCATTCAACCAGACTGGTAAGAGGGGCGGATTTGGGTTTGGTGGAGAGGGAACACAGCAGGAAAAGGCAGTGGCTGGCAGACCTGGGAGCACAGGCGGTGCCGGCACCGGGCTTGCAGACCCCAGATGTGGGGAGGAAATGGGCAGGGAGGTTGGCCGCTGGCAGTCACACATTTGCGCACAGATAACCTAGGCAAGAACTGGCAGTGAGACTGACCGAGCAGCCAAAGGCCCCAGCGATGGGAAATAAAGCCTAAAAACACTGATTGAAAGGGTGCTGGGAGAGACTCCCAGACTCACAGGAGAGGTCATTGGGGAGACCCACAAGGTCCTGGAGAGTGCATAGGCCTGCCCACCTGGGATGCAGTGCCAGGGGGGGCCCAGTTTTCTTGTGGGAGGCAGCAGAGGGTACACAAATCCGAGAGAGCTCTGAACAGGCACCATTGTTCCCTCTCTGACCCTGCCCCCACAGACAGCATCACAACCCAGCAACTGGGTTGCCCATCCCTGGTAAACACCTAAGGATCTGCCACCCATACGAGCAGG
>PVKM010002371.1:0-65781 GCA_004027735.1 Carollia perspicillata | reverse complement strand
AGGAAGGAGAAATGCCCCTAACCTCAGGAAGTGTCAACGGTAGAGATGGAATGATTTGCTCAAAATTGCATCATGCAGGCAGGAAGTGGTGGAATTAGAACTCTGACTCTGAATCTCCTTTTCTTTCCACTACGTTGAGCAAGAGCTCCTGCCCCGAACGACCCCAGGCAGACTGCTGTTCATCTGCAGGCACTGCCTCTTCGGTCTGCCCCTGTAGGATTGCCGGCTGACACTGCGACTGCTCTAAACAGCCCTTGTATCTGTAGCGTACTGCACTCTGCTGAGAGCTGGGGCGTTGCCGAAGGCTACCCTGGGTTTCCCAGTCAGACTTGCCCCCTGTGTCCAGGCTGTGCTTTTGTACAGAATCCCAGGTCAGTAGACTCCGGCCAGAGCGACCTCTCTTCTCTAAGTGATGTTCCTTTGGGGTTCAGGGGTCTTGTAGGAGCAGTGCATCTTTTGCCAGTTGTGTCTATTACAGCATTTTCACAAAAGGGAACCCAGAAGTCCAACACGTAAAAGAGAAAAGCATAGCTGTACTGATGGAAGCTGGCAGGGGGAGGTGAAAGGCCACACCCATTACAAACCCTGAGGTCACAGGCCCTGGCCTCAGACTGCCTGGTTTCAAACCCCAGCTCTGCTGCTTGTTGGCTCGGTGTCCTTGGACAAATCATTTAACCTCTCTGTGCACCACATGTCTCATTTGCAAATTAAGGTAATGTATGCTTTATAAGGTTTCTTCCTACCAGTAGTTGAAACACTAAGACAAATTCCAGCGAGTTTAAGGAGGGACTTCTGGCCATTGAAGTTTTTGAGGTTGGCTAGAACTGGCTGCTGGGGCTGTGGGGAGGTGAAGGTGGAGGCTGGGTTGACTGGGCCTTGTGAGGCCCCTGCCCCTTTATTGAGGGCCATGGCAGAGGGGACACACCCAGACAAAACCTGGGTGAGGGCTATGTGGTCACCCACCTCTCTTGCTTGTTCCTGAGTGCAGCTCAGGTCAGGACTCACCTCAGCACCCCTAAGACTCAGTTTCATTCACAAGAACTTACAGTTGACCTTGGAGGGAGGGCCTCTGGGTTGTGCTGCCTCCCCAGTGGCTCCTTGTGACAGCCATGGTCTGTGGCCTGCCCTGGCTGCTGGGTCTACCCTGTGCCAGGTTCCTGCCCCCAGGATCAGCTGCCCATCTTGGCCTTAGAATAGGCAGCTGTGTGGGAGTGGCCAGTCTGAAGGGCAGCAGCTGTTTCTAGTCGCATGGGGAGGGCAAGACCGGGACAGTAGAGGTAGCATTCTTATGGCACTGTTCGTCATCTCTGGCAGAGGCGAGGGGAAGTCAGGAGGAGGTGGCATGACCTTGGAAATCACCCACCCACCTCCGCCCTCTGCAGCCATGCCTCACCCGTAGGCCTCCAAGAGCTGAACTTGCCTTCTCAGCATGGACCTGTGCTGTCTCTGACCCTCACAGCAGAGGTCATGGAGAGCCATCCACTGCAGCCTAGACCCCTGTCTCTGATGGCCACGTGAACTTCGTGAGATTCAGTAGGGAGGACCGTAGGGCTTGGTTATGTTTAACCCTGTGTGAACTGTGACATGCATGGCCTTGGGCACTCAGCCCCATCTTTTTTGTTTATCTCCAAGGAAGCGGGAGGAGCGACCTCAACACCCTGTCAGCTGTGAAACCATCAAAGCCATTGCCGAAACCCTCTCCATTCCCGTCATAGCCAAGTAAGCCTCCCCTCCTCATCATTTACTTCCTTTCGCCTCACCTCTCTCAGAAGGGATTTAAGCTGGCATGTAAAAATGGGAGGAGATGGCATTAAAAATTGACCTTAAGGAAAAAGAAAAACAGTGGGATGAAAAACGAAGACACAAGTGATTGCCATCTTCCTTGGCCTCTGGTGAGTGGCTGAAGGAGGTGTGCCGGAGGCAGGGCCCAGGGCGTTCTGATGGGCGGGTTGAGGGTAGGAGTGTTCAGGGGACAGGGAGAGCAAGAGCATGGCTGCGGAAGCAGGCCCAGGGGAAGGTGAGGTCGCCCTGGAGTTAGGTGTGCAGGGTGTAGGGGTGAGGAGGCCCAATCCAGAGCATGTAGAGCAAAAGTAGGTTTACAGTTGTGAGTACATAAAACAGAGAGTTGATTCTTGTATTGTTTATTAATTATTATATAATTTTCAATATGAATAGCTGTAAGCCTACTTTTGCCGACCTCTGTATGGCTCAGGAATCAAGGCCGGCCACAGTCCGAAGCCCAGACCACGCAGCTATGGGGCCTGGAACCTAGACTGGCAGGTGTGAGGTACCAGTTACCAGCCCGGAAGCTTAGTAGCCAGACAGTGTCCAGTTGCTTCTCGGGAGCTGCAGTGGGGAGTCCAGATCAGCAGACCTCAGGATGGCACAGAACCTGATGGAAGGATGGGAACATTGAAGTTCCAAAGCCCTGAAGTCCTGACCAAAGGCCCGCCTGACTGGTGGGAGGGAGGGACAGAGCTGAGGGTGGGGTTGGCAGCCAGGCCCGGCCTTCCCCAGGCCAAGGAGTTTTAGGGAGAGGGTAGGGCTCCTCAAGACACTGGAGCCTCTTACTGCTGCTCCCACCTGAGTGTGCGTGTGCGTGTCCCCCACAATGCTGCCTTTGGACTGAGGCTGTTGCCTGGCTCCTCATGGAACAAATGAAGACAGAGCAATTTACAGGGGGGCCCTTGGGGCTGCATGGCGGCGGGAAGGGAAATTGCAACCAAACCGGGCCTCCTTCCTTCCTCTCACAGTCGCCACCGCATCTGCTCCCTCTCTAGGGTTGTGACCCAGCCCTTAGTGGGCATATAGTGGGGTGGGGGTGGGGTTTCCTGTAATCCCTTTAGCCACTGTTTAGGATGAAGTGGAAGGAAGGTAAAATCTCAGGGATTCCTATTCAGTGCCGGGAGTGGTTCCAGCTGCTTTCCTATATTATCTCTCTTGTTACTCTTAACCCCACAGTGGGGTGTGTGTGAGAATCTTCAAGGTCCAGAAGTGCTTCCGGCTGAAGGACTTAGCCATAGCCACACAGTTAATGGGAGGCACACCTGGCAGTTGCCTTGTTCTGAAAATGCTGGGACAAGGATGGGGACAGCCCTCACCCCTGTTGCCTTTCAGTGGAGGATCTCACGACCATATCAAAGATTATTTGGACATCGAGGACTTTCGACAAGCTACGGCAGCCTCTTCAGTGATGGTGGCCCGAGCTGCCATGTGGAACCCATCCATCTTCCTCAAGGAGGGCCTGCGGCCCCTGGAGGAGGTCATGCGGAAGTACATCCGATACGTACGTCTGTGCACTTCTTTGAAATAAGCATTGCTCCCTGTCTGCCACATTCCTGCAGAAAGCGCTTTGGGTGAGCCCCAGCCACCAGCTGCCAGCAGCCCTCATCCCTCTCCTTTTCTTTTCAATTCTCATCACGCAGCATTGAGTCTCCCAGGGGCCTGGGGAGGCATGCCACCCATCACCTCCTTCTAAAGCTTCTAAGATGTGGGGTCATAGTAGGGACCTCGGGAACCAGGATGCTTTTGGGGCCCAAAACACATGATCTCTCTCTCTCTCTTTTTCAACTGCCACACATACACGTGCATGCACAATGACAGTGGAGGCTGTGTCACTGAAGACACCCATGGCAATGTGTAGGTGCCAGAGCAGCCACAGCCACAGCCAGGAGGAACCACTGTAGCTGTTGTCGTCGAGGACGGGTCATCTCCACAGAGACTTCTCACCTTGTCGTCAGTCAGAATCACTAAAGACTCTTCTCTTGCTGATTCCCCGAATGCTTTAACCCCTAACTTAGGGCATAGCGGAATGCTACCCCTCTCCCTAGGGAAGAGCTTTTTCTTCTCACTGGGAGCTTGATGGTAGCGCATTTTCCTGTAAAGGAATTTTTTTTTTTGACAAGGTAACCTGCCCTGTCCCTTTGGCACAACCCTGGAACTCTGTGACCAGCTGTGCATGTCTGCAGGTGGAGATAGTCAGTGGTCCTCAGATTTTCAATGAGTTGGGCCTGCACCCTCACTGAGAGCAGACTGCCACCCTCTTCTTCAGTCCTGGGGCTCACAGCTGCCTGGGAGGGTCAGGGGCATCTCAGACCCTCAGACTGCCTCTGTTCTCTTCAAGCCGTGGCCGTGCCTGGGCAGTTGTGGCTGTGGAAGCCGGGGATGGTAGGAGGCCTGGAGGCCCGTGTCCAGAGCTGGGCAGCCTCCTTCCCGGAGCCTGCTTTGCTTGATGCTGCACCTCTCATCCTCTTGGTTCTGGGTGTCCTTGGGCACGTTGGTGACCACCAGCCTCTTCAGTGGCCGGGGTCAGCCAGATGCAAAGGGGGCTTGCTTCAGCCTAGGGTGGCTGTCTAACTCTTCTGGCCAGCTGGCAAGTCTGTGGCGGAGAAGACATGTCCCATTGTGCTGAGCTTGCTCACTGGGTGAAAGGTGCTGTTATCATTCCTGCGTGGCCCAACCCTTGGCAGATCCCCCAGAGTGTTGTCCTCGAGAAAGGGACCGGCTTTCAAACACAGGCAGGGCTGTTTTGGGTCCAGCCAGCTGTTTTCTGTCCCCAATAAGCTGAGTCAAGGTCTTACTGCTGGCTGGACTCACCTGCATAGCCCTGCTTTGTCCTGAGCATGCTGTGGCACCTTCCCAGGCGCTGAAGATGTAGACCTAGTGTAGACATTAGAAAAGTGTAGGGGGCAGAGGTTAGAAGGGGTTCTGGAGGGCTGGGGTGCCCTTTGCACATACTCTCTGGCCTGCCCTAGCCAGGCGGGCTTCTCCTGGGTACCCTGGACGGTCAGTTATCTTGTCTCCCTGAGCCTGTACTTACGAGTTTGTGAAGTAATGGTAACAGCTGCACCTCACGCTTGTATTGCTCAGTGAGGTAACAACACGTGTGAACACGCTCAGTAGATGGTGCTGTACTTTACCCATGTAGGGGAAATTGGAGACAGGTCAGTTCAGGTGTGGGAAGGGAAAGTACCTGTGTGGTTACAAGGAATAGAAGAATCTCACCCTGGCCTGAGGCTGGTCCCGCCACACCAGAATTTGTCTTGTTCTCCTCCCCGCCCTAGAAGATGCCTGGCAGCAGGTCCTCTCCGGTTAGCTCTGGTGGCGGAAGCAAGAAGGGCTCCCTGCACATCCGGACTTCAGACAGGATGTCCAGTAGGGTGTGCTCCTGATTGTGGGCTTTGGATGTGACCCTTGAGCTTTGTACCACTAATTGGAGGATTAGATGGCCCGGATGCAGGTGGCTCTTCTTATGGGGTCCCACTGCCTCGGCTGCAAGCACACCTCTGGTGCCCCCTGGGCTCCCCTTTCCCTGCATCAGAGCAAAGCTCAGGCCTCGGAACCTGCCTGGGCAGCAGGTGGGCTCAGGTCGGTTCTTCTTCCAGGCTGTGGAGTATGACAACCACTACACCAACACCAAGTATTGCTTGTGTCAGATGCTACGAGAACAGCTGGAGTCGCCCCAGGGAAAGCTGCTCCACGCTGCCCAGTCTTCCCGGGAAATTTGGTGAGAGGGGCTGTGGGCTATCCACCTGTCCTGGCCGACATTGCCCTGTTTGGACTTGGAGCCCTAAGCTGACTGTACCAGGGGACCGAGGACACAGCTTCCGGAGATGGGTGTGCAGTAGTGGGGTCATGCTACAGCTTTGCCTGACAGAAAGGGATACTTTCAAAGTTCTGGAACTTTCTGTCTCTGGACTGATCTCAGCAGCGGAGTCTTGGGAGCTGAGGCACTAGTAGGATGGAGGAATGCCAGGCCTGGGCTTTGGAATTCCCGGGGAGGAAGGGGCTTTCCCAGTCGCAGATCACGCCACCAAGACCCAACTGTCAGCGGAGTTGGGGTTGCAGAATGGGGCCCCGGGCCTGTGCCTGTGCCCACACCCCTCGCTCCTCTGCTCAGGTGGTTGACATTTGGGTCCCTCACAGCTGGCCTAGTGCCTGGTCCCACAGCTCCCTGTTTACGCTTTTTCCCCACGTGCACACCTGTGCTCGAGATGGATCTTCTGCCCGAATGGTCTCTCCCTGTCATGTGGGCTGTGTACATTTTCCCTCCTCCAAAGAGGCCTTTCTGAATCACTCTCACCCCCAGTCGTCCATCTTTGTGAGTGTCCTCCAGCCCTCAAGATGCTTCCTAGAACAGAAAAGCCTTGCCCAAACCCTCCTCATCCTGGGCTTGTGGTGTTGGTTCTGTCCCTATGCCACCTAGCTTAACCAGCTTGACCCAAGTGTCTTGTGAGCTCAAGAGTATAATTTTCAAGAGTATAACTCTGTAGCTCTGGGTGGTACCTCAGTTTAGGTGAGGCCTAACTGCTTGTGGCTGGGACAGGAAGTGGGGAACCACTCAGTGGTCAGGCCGCTGTCTCTTCCTCCCACGGGCCCACATGAGGATGAGGCTGTGCATGCCTCCTGTACTTGGTCAGTGTAGGTCAGCTTACTCACTGCTGGCTGGGGACAGCTGCCTGTATGCTCTTCCTTGGAAGAAAGGCTGGGCTCAGATGGTGGAAGTGACCTTTAGAATCCCTTCCACCCTGCCCTGCCTGCCCTCCAGTGTTCACCCTCAAGGGCCCACATTCACCATCCACCTGCCAGTCCAGACTGATCCCAAGGGTGAGTAGAAGGTACCTTCTGGTGGCCAGGTCCTAGCAGTGTTTTGGTGTGTGTACGGATGGTCATTTCTCAGTGGTGCGGCCCTGGGCTCTTGCAGTAGTCCCCTCATTGCTGGTTCCAATAAGGGGCTTGTCCCACTCGGCTTGTCTTTCCATAGTGAGGCTTTTGGCCTTGGTACGTTCTATGAAGAGACCACACGAGAACTGGACTCCCGGCGGGCTGAGCTCTTGGCCGGGACCCCAGAGGAGGCAAGGGAGCCAGCGGAAGACCCCTCTGGTGTCATTAAGATGGCTGTCAAGTTTGACCGGTAGGTCTCCAGGTGCCTCAGCTTGGGCCAGGGCCAGTGCCCTTGGGCTGACTGGGCTGGCAAGCTGTCTGCTGTACTTGGTTAGGGACAAGCTTGGGGACCACAGGTCTCTTTGGTTTGGACACTTGTTCTCAATTTTCAGCAACCCAAAAAAGGCACTTTGGAGCAGATAGTTTCTGAAAGCCCAGACAGGGCTGTTAGGGTTGCGCATGTTGTCCCAGGGGCCTGAATTCCACCTTTTCCCTGCCCCACCCCCTCCCACAGCTTGGGCTAGAGGACTCGTCTCCTTCTGTTCCTGAAAGTCTGTGCTTTTTCCCCAGCCCTGAGGAACTAGGTGCCTGCAAGGAGCTCCCCAATAGCAGCAGGACCCTGGCCCTTATCTGGCTGTGCAATTCTTGCCCACACCCACTGCCCCTTACTGGCTCTGTGGTGTCCCCTCTGTGCAGGGATACCTCAGGCCAGTTATTGCCTCAGGCTGTGACTTAGCTTTGACTGGGTCCCTCATCCTTGTCCTCTGCAGTCTGGGATCTAAGCCTTTCTCAGGTCCCTAAGCCCAGACTAGAAGCCCATCTTGCCTGGCAGGGGCTTGGGAGAAGGGATGCAGGATCAGCTGTTGGGCTGTCGCACCCAAGGAGAACTCCTGGTAGGAAGCTGGGACATGGTGCAGACTGACTCTGAAACCAGAGCCCACTCTGTATAAACAGCAGCGGATCGTCTTGACACTCAGCAGACATCATTAGGGTGGGTACTAAGCTAGATACCGGAGCCCTTTGTATGGCCACCCGAATTCCCCACCCCTACCCACTCTCTCCCGGTCTTGTCTTGAGGGGCAAACTGGACCTTCTTCCTTGGCTGTGAAAGGCTGTTTTCCAGGCTGGAGCTCAGAGTGCTGGGAGTTCACTTCCTACCCAGTTTCCCAAGCATACTGAAGCCCATCGTCCCTTTGGGCAGAAGCAGCCCCAAGCTGTGGTGGGACAGAAGTGAGACGTCAGGAAATAGGTACAGGAGTCTTAAGGCAGCTGCTTGATGTCTCAGTTCCTGCAGCTCCTACCAGGAACTGAGTAGGGCCCCTGCTGAGAAATGGAGTGGTGATGGGTGGGCCCTGACTCCTTCCCCTTTCTTCCCCAGGAGAGCATACTCTCCCCAGATCACCCCCAAGACGTGCCTGTTGGAATGGTGCCGGAGGGAGAAGTTGGCACAACCTGTGTATGAAACGGTGAGTTCCTGGCTGTGGCCTGCCCTGTATCCAGCCCGGTAGCATCCCCATAGCTGGTGCCAATGCCCCCAGCACACCTACAGCTTGTACCCTGGACTCCAGACTGCTTGGCTGGAGCTTGGCTTTGCCCTCTGTAGGCACACAGTGTTTACTGGTGGTTGAACCAGTTGCTGATAGAGCCTTCCCTTTGACAGTGGGCCTGTTGTTAATTCTGGCCACTTTGCACAAAACTGAACTAGAGACTTAAGTAAGGGGCTGCTTGGGCCAGTCCCTGCCAGTGGTGTTGCTTAGGGAGGGGAGACGTCTCTGGTGCAGGCCAAGCGACTTAGGAAGGCCGCTCAACCTACAAGTTAGACAGACATGTTTTTTGGACCAGGCCACAGCTAATGGGGCATAGAATTGGGCCGACATATGGGGTCCCTCAGTCAAAACTGAGACAGTATTGGTTTATTAAATACGCCACGTCTTGTTTCGGTGGCTCTGTCTCTGGACTTCTGACTTCCAAGCTTGTATCTTCTGGGCCTTATGTCCTCTTCTGCCAAAGTGACATTTCTAAAGTGGATCCGAACTCTTAATTCCCTTATGCAAGTCGTCCTTGGCTCAGAGCATGAGACACCCGCCCCTGCCCCCGACGCCTTTCTGCTTCAGGTCTCATCCGCCGAGCCCTCTGTCCTGCCGTATCACCTGGTCTCTCTGCCAGATGGGTCTTCTTTGCCCCAGTTCTTGTCCCTTCTCACCCCTTTGCCATCTGGTGAACTCCTTATTTTGGGGACATGGCCCATCCAGATGTCAGTAGGAGGAGACTCCATAGACACAGCTAAAGGCTTTGATGGCCCCATGCTCAGGTCCTGACTTGCTGCAGCGTCATTGTCTGTTTGCGTGTCCACCTTTCTCCCCTGGAAGATGCACTTCTTTCTGCTGTGGGGGGAGCATGTGGAACAGGTAGCTTTCATTGACTTGGATGGGAAGGACTTCCTTTTCTCTGCCTTCAACGTGACCCCAGCAGGTGGGACTCCAGGCTCGTTCTTCCCCTCCTGCAGCCACCCCTATTTCTTTTACTCTCTCTGTACCAGGTTCAACGCCCCCTGGATCGGCTCTTCTGTTCTGTTGTCACTGTTGCTGAGCAAAAATACCAGTCCACCTTGTGGTGAGTTTCCTCATCCATGGATGTGAGGCCTGGGGTGAAGGGCCTGATCCAAGCATTGGCCAGGGAGGGTTGAGGGGATGGTGTCCCTGGGTAGTGGCATCCCTGGGTGATGACCCCTTCCTCAGTGTTATCAGAATCTTTGACAAGGGTGTTGAGAGTCAGGCCTCCTAGCCTCCAGTCCTGCCACCATTGTGCCTGCCTACCTACCTTATTGCCCCATGCCTCGTCTGCCCAGGGACAAGTCTAAGAAACTGGCGGAGCAGGCTGCAGCCATCGTCTGTCTACGGAGCCAGGGCCTCCCTGAGGGTCGGCTGGGTGAGGAGAGCTCCTCCTCGCACAAGCGTAAGCGAGAGGCACGTGACCAAGACCCTGGGGGCCCCAGAGCTCAGGAGCCAGCAGTGCCTGGGGATCTGTGCAAGAAGCCCTTTGTAACCTTGGGAAGTAGTAAAGAGAGCCCTCTGGAAGGCTGGTGACCACTCTCTGTACCCTGGTCACCACCACCTGACTGCTGGCCTGGCCCTAAGATGACAGTGGGTACAGAGCATAAACTAGATGCTATTGGACAGTTTGCTGCCCCTGCATGGCAGGTGTCAAGAAGTTCTGGCCTGGCCCATCAGCCTGGAGCATGGGCCAAGGAGTGCCCAGAATGCCCATCTCTCTTGGTCAGTTTTAGTAGCAGGGCCAAGTTCCCAGTGACCTCCGTATTTTCTTTGAAAACAGGGGCTTTTTCAGTGGCACCTCCCTCATCCGACATTGGTACAGTGCAATAAAGACACCCTCTACTCTCACCCACGGCTGGCTGCTTCAGCCTTGGGCATCTTCACATACGGACTGGTGGATGACCTGGCCTAATTATTCTACTTCTATCCTCTGTGAAGAGCTGGAGCTTCCTAAAAAGCCTACCTCCTACCTATCCTTACAAGTATGGGTGGAGATGGGGGGCAGGATATCACCTTTAGTGCTCGATGGACTTGAGTGGAGCCAGGAAGGCCCAAGAAGCCCATTCTCCTGATGATAAACCTGAGGCGATGGCCAGCAGTTGGCTTTCCTGAGGAGAGACGATGTGGAATCTGGGGGAACGATTGGGGTATCTGGACTTACTCAGGCAAGCTGGGTGAGCCCAACTGTCTGGAGCTCACACCTACGAAGTGTCTGCTTTGGGCAGAAGACTTTGGAGACTGCTGATGACAACAATTTGGGGCCCTTGCGATTGCCTGCCCACGCCATCTCCCACCCCCACCATCCGGTTTGAGCCGGAAGTGGCAGATTCTCTTTAATTTCCTCCTGGCAGTGAGAAGCAAACAAACGGGCTACCACAACTCAGCTTGTGGGGCCACCCCCGCGTACTGGGAGGGGCATTCTGACCAAAGGTCCCTGCGCTTCCTCAGCTGTAAACATGCTGCTTCTCCTCCCCTTTTCCAAGCTCTGTGGGAAGAGGGGAATCCCCTCTGGGCCAAGGCCGTGCTCCTTGCATCACCCCAAGGTCAGGCCCCTGCGCCAGCCAGCAGCCCCTGGCCCCTCCAGCCTGACTCAACGGTTGGGCTGGTGAGCCCTCTGTCTCAGTCCTGGACGGCTACATTGCTCTTCTGTGTGCAGATAAGGATGCTGCACCAACAGTGGCCTTCCAGAGTCCATGGCTATCTGATCTTTGGCAGGTCACTTCTAGACCCCTCTGGGGCCGAGGGCCCTCCTCTGAGAGTGGGGGTCGGCTGTTCTCTGCCTGCTTGAGGCTGGCTGAAGGATACAACAGGCTAGTCCTGTGATAGGACACTGCCATGCTGAGCCTGCCCTCACTGTCCAGACGGGTGCTCTCAGAAAAGGGACCCCACCCAGGAGAGTGAATGAGGCTTCGTCTGGTCTCAGCCATCAAGCTTTGGGCACAATTTACTTCTGATTTTTCCTACAAAAAATTGTTTTAGTCAAAATGCCCCCTCTGCCATTCCTTATACCTCATTAGGAACAGGGCCGATAGCAAGGCCCCCATGGAAGCCCCCCAGGCATCCTGAGCCAGTCAGAGCTTATAGGAGGACCCTTGTGGGGTAGGTCTTGAGATCTACTTCCCCAGGGGGCTTGGGCTTTGTCCTCCAGTCTCTTTGCCCACTATTGTGGTTTCCTAGGGAAACCTCTTCTCTGGCAGTGTCAGATTCCTTTCTAGACTGTGGAGAAGGAGAGGCAGGGGTAAAGGTCAGTTGCTAAGATAGAGGATGGACTATGGGGACTTTGAGGGCCCAGGAGAAGTATTGAGGAGAGGGTCATTCACAGGGGAGCAGATAGGTAGGGGCTAGTGTGTGTTCCATGAGTAAGGATGTCTGAAAGATCCTAGTTGAATATATTGGCTCACAAATGGTTTCACTTTAGCACACCTCAGTGATGCCTGCCTTGGTCTCAGAGTGACTTACCAAAAACCGGAACCTGGTACTAACTGGAGGGCCCAGTCAGGTCTGAAAGCTCTATCCACTGTTCTTACCTTGCCCACCTTAAACTAAGGCTCCTTAGACACCCAAACCCATCTTTGGACTACTGGCCACAGCACTTCATCCATTCCAGCTGTCTTGATTGAGGACTTTCCCTTAACTCATTACATTTTGAGGACAAATGGTTATAATATGAATAGGAGAGGGAGGGATGAGTAAGGCTAGAGAGGGTAGTAGGTCTTCCAAAGACCACAACAAGAAGATCGGACTTTGTGCAGATGAATGGGGAACCTCTTACCCTTGTAGTCCTGTATTCTTGGTTCCTTCTAGGTGTCCCGATTGCTCAGAACTCTTCCATGGCTCTCCACTGCCCTCTGGATCAAGTCCAAACTCCTTAGCCTAGCATCTGAGGACAAATGAAGTAGCCTGTGCTGACTTCAGCAACTGATTGTCTTGGATTATAGACTGGAGCTGCTCAAGGACAGTCGTTGTGTCCCCTATGGCCAGCCTTGTCATGGGGGTGGGGAGCAGGCACAGAAGTATAAAACAAGAGCTTGAGGGGAAGGGATGTGTGGCATGGAGAGGAAGTCTTCTAAACTCGGACTTTCCTCCCAGGCTCCTGTTTCTTCTAAGGTGGAACAAAGCTGGTTGGACTGGGCTAAACTGTATCATCCTGTGGTTCAGAGGCCATAAGGAGAGCCTTCAACAGTGGGGGGCTCAGAGCTAGGCCTGGGGCAGCTGATGAAATAGATGGCTTTCCCTAAATCTCAGGCCTGGCTGGCATTCACACAGGAGTGAGAGGGGGCCTACAGGGACCTGCACAGCTGGCCCAGTCAAGGGTTCTATCCATTGCACTGGTCCCCTGAGCTTCCAGGTTTCCAAGGACTCTCAGAAGGCTGGAGGTCAGTCAGATAGCCTCTAGCCATCTAAAAGAGCTTTGGAGCTGGCCTGAGGTAAAGCTCATGGGGGAAGTCCCACCCTAATTGAGGAAAAGGGGTGGAGTCAGTTTTCCTATTGGTTTGTGTTGGTGCAGGTGGAGTCCTGTCACAACCTGCAGAGCTTCCAGTCATTGCTGCCTTTCTTATAAAAGTGGTGACATTATTCCTGAAGTTGGTGCCCACCCCTAGCCCACCCTCATCACTCCATGGTAGGATTCTCAGTTTCCTCCAGACCAGAAACCTTCCCAAGACCTGAGCCCTTGTAAGTTTTTGCAGTGGCTGAGAACACAGCTACATCACCCAGCATTTGATGAATGGGTGAACTTTTCAAGCCATCTACAGCTTCTGTGGTCCCTTGCTAGCTGTGGGACTGACAGGCCCTGTCTCCCTCTTGCTTTTTCTCTGGCCTGGCTGGCTGAGTCCCTGGTTCCGGTAAAGTCCTGTCTAGAGGGCAGAGAGGCTAGATAAAGGTCCATTTCCTCCCAGAGATGATAACCTGAGAGATATGTGTATGGGGGCAGGGGCACACATCCTGAAATTGCATTGTTTTATGGGGAAGGAAGGTAAGTTAGACAACCTTCTGGAGTCTTTTACTATACTGAGGTCATGGTACATGAGGTACTAATTGGCAGGCTAGCCATCTGCTATGGCAGAAACCTGCAAAGTTAGCGTGGCTTTCGGCCTCTAAGTTCTACACTAAGTCCCTCAAGGTTGGAGATCCTTTGAAAGCAGCACAGTGTATTGGGAGGATGTTATACCCACTTAATGCCATCTGCTCCCTCTCCTTTATCACTGTTATCCTCTCCTACCTCTAACCTCCACCGCTCCCAGTTGAATCCTGTGTGATTCAGATTTCTGAACATGGAAGTACCCTGCTCTAAACCCTTCTGTGTCTCCGTACTGCCCTCAGGATAAAGTCCAGATACGTTGCAGTGTGGCGTGCAGTTCATTCATCTGGCCTAACCTTTGATTTCCCACTGCAGTTACTTTTGGTCTCCAAGTCCTTGGAAATCTATTGTGTCTGGAACCATCTCCCTCAACTCTGGTCCACCTCTCCAATTCATAATTAGCTTTGTGGAGGATTTGTAGTCAGTGGGATTATGAACCTCTGAGCACATGGCACAGCCATAATCTCTGCACAGTGATTATAGATTTGCTGGCCTCTCCCCCGCCTCCAAAGGGGGAGACTAATTTATCTCTGGGTTCCCAGCAATGCGCTTGTAGGGATGCTGTGTCCCGTGGGACCCGGAGCTAGGGGAGTTGGTCACCTCCACCTCTCCCAGCTTCCCATCCAACCTGCGCCTCGGAGCAGCTGTAAGTAAGTAAACAAGCCTGGCTCGTATTCCCCTGGCACCGCCTCTGTCACGAGCCCCAGGAGGCGGCTGTCTTGGGTAGTCTCCGAAGACAGGATTGCTGGGGGGGGTTCAGGAGTGAAAACAGTTCCTTAATACCAATTCCCTACTAACAGCCACTCGGTTTGGGTAAAACGATCCCTCCTGCTTTCATTTCTACTTGGACACATGTGTCACGACGAACTTTTCAACTGCCAGCAGGGATAGGCCGTGCCCCTCAGGCTTTGCCGAGGCCTCGAATGAGCGGCCTATCCTCGAGGGAGCAGCTGCCAGGCTGTCGCGTGGGGGCACACAAAGGCTCAGCCAGCCAAGTGCCTTACCCTCCCTATTGGAGTGGGTCTACGAGATTCGTAGTGCAGCCCTGGTCTATGGCTCCGCCCCACCCTAGGTCTGGTCCCCGCCTTCTGGAGACCCCGCCATTAGGCTTGGGGTCGAGTATGAGGGTTTGAGTGGAGCTCACGTAACCGTCAGCGGCCCTGACACCTTTCCCAAGCAGAGTCATACCCATAAGCATAGACCGTAAGCTCAGGGCTCTGGCACCCCTGCCTCGACGTGCGCTACGGCCCAATAAGGGAAGGGGTTTTTGCCGATTGGCCGGTGATGGGCTCCTCAACCCACTAAGAGATACCGACCTTACACCCCCGTGCGCGGGCCTGGTTTAGAAGTTGAGAAAAGAATAGAGGCCAAACTACAACTCCCAAGAGGTAGCGGGCTCTCCAGCTCTCCGTGTTCACGTGACTTCCTCCTCCGGAGACGCGGTCACGCGGTGGGCCGGTGAGCGGGCGGGGCTATCGGGTTCATTCGCGGCGCCTGTGGCCTATCGGTGGCCCGGTGAGATGGGCGCGCGGTAGGGGGCGGGGTCGGGCGCGCGGCACAGCGCGGGAGCGCGCCGGTGGCGGCGGTGGCTGCGGCGGAGTAGGGAATGTCGGCTGCGGCGACGGTGGCGGCTTAGGCACAAGAGACTGGAGGCGGCGGCAGCTCCTGGTGCGGTTCAGCGCGCGGCCAGCTCTAGAGTTCGGAACGGAACGCTCGGCGTCGCGGTCCCGCCCGGAAAGTTTGTTCCGGAGCCGCTACCTTTCCGCCGGCTCGGCCCGGCATGAAGCGGCGCTGAGGAGCTGTCGCTGCTGTAGTCGCCGCCTGAGGAGGAACCGGAGTACCTTGGGCCACGCCGATGACTACTGCAAACTGTGGCTCCCACGACGAGCTCGACTTCAAACTCGTCTTTGGCGAGGACGGGGCGCCGGCACCGCCGCCCCCGGGCTCGCGGCCTGCAGGTGGGTGCCGGGCCGGGCGGGACCGGGCAACGTCGGCTCCTCTTCTCGCTCGTCCTCTCCCTGGTCCTTTTGGCCGTCCGGTGTCTGGTAACACCGTGCGGGCGCGGGCGTGCGTGTGGTGAGTGAAGAGCGGATTTACATCGCCGAGGAGGCGAGGGGGTCGCTGCGGTGTGCAAATAGTGGGAAACTCGACTCCTGGACCGCTGGGGCCAGTGGATTCCCGGGGTTTGGGCCGAGGGTCGGGGCCACTGCCCAAGCGGCGTCTGATTGTCGCTGCTTTGCCAGCGTGGTGCGAAGCAAATGTCCCTGTGAAGTGTAAGCGCATTTGGTTTTTCATCTATTTAGTCTTTTAAAATCTTTATTTGAAAGATGCACATTCTCGAAGTGTAGGAGCTCTCTAAAATTCGTGCACACATCTGTTAAGTCTGCTTTGCTGGGAGAGGAATGCTGTCGTTTTAAGTTCCACTTGTGTAAGTTTATGGCCCACTTTTAGTTCGAAGTGTAACATAACGGGACTTTCTTAAAACTAGGTTTCTTTTCTTGAGCAACGTGTTTCGGGAGATTAGAAGAAAGTGGGGTGCCCCGTTCATAAATTCTAGAAAGTTCGGGGAGTCAATTTTTATTTTAAGGAAAAGCTCACCTCGGAAGATGTTGTAAAGGAGATCGTGAATTGGGAAGGCTGGCACCAAAATACATGGAGGTCGGACCAATCAGGAAATAGGAACAGGATGGCTGGGGACTTAGAGGTCTCCTGTGACCTGGTTTGAAGTACTGTGGTTCAGTAAGTTCACTTTCCCTATTACCCAGGTAGGCGAACTTCAAAAGGGAGATGGGTAAGACTAGTCCCTCATTATTCTTCCCGGGTATTAGGTGAATTACTTCATGTTCATATTGATGTTCGACAGACTGTTCTGTAGAGTTGCACTGAAAAACATAACTGAGCGTGAGGCATAAGGATTCTCTGGGCCCTGTTTGTCTTATCAGTCATTTTCGTGTTACACGATTTTTTCAACATAATAAATAATTTGCAGTAGTTAGTTGTTGGCTGTGTTTGTTTCAATTCCACTGACATCATTGGAGCACCTGTTATGTCGAAGGTACTGTTAGGAACTTTGTAGTGTTACGATAGATGCAGAAAGGACTGAGGCCCCTCAATGAGATTGGGAAGGAGGGTTGGGGGGCACATGACCCAAATAACTATGCTGCTCGGCAGACTGAATAGAGAAGTACAAAGGGGAAAGTTGCACTTGTGAAGAGTGTGGCATTGAATTGTGCTTAGATTATGGGGATTTCACGAAATAAAAACAACTAGTTTGAATGAATATTTTTATTATAAACTAACAGTTGATGTCAGCAAACTTAACGGGGCACGAACTTGACTAGAGCACATTCTATACCAAATATATATGATCAGTAAAGATGTTAACCAAATATATGAGTAATAAAAGAGTATCATCATGTAAATAGGAATTGTATGTATATCCAAATATTGAATAACATTTAAAACCCGTGAAGACAGATTTTTAAGAAATGATTGATTTTTTTTGTCAAAACCCGGAAAACCATTTTGATATTAATGTGGATCTAGGAGTTAAGGTTTGAAACTTGATTTATATCTGAAACCCTCAAAGTTAAACTTGAGCAGTTTTATTTGTAACAAAAAAGTTCACTTAAAAATATACTAGTTGCTATTTTTTTAAGTTTTTAAAATTAAGGTGAAATACACATGATATAAACCATTTTAAAGTGAATGATTCATTGGCATTTCATGCATTACCAATGTTGTGTAAATATGACTTCTATCTAATTCCAAAATATTTTCATCACTCCAAAAGGAAACCCTAGCCCTGGCTGGTGTAGCTCAGTGGATTGAGCGCAGGCCTGCAAGCCAAATGATCGCGGTTTGATTCCCAGTCAGGGCACATGCCTGGGTTGCAGGCCAGTTCCCAGCGAGGGACGCACGAGAAGCAACCATACATTGATATTTCTCTCCCTCTGTCCTTCCCTTCCCCTCTAAAAATAAATAAATAAGATCTTAAAAAAAAAAAAACAAAAGGAAACCCTAAATCCATTAAGCAGTTGCTCCTCATTCTCCCTGGCCCCCTCTCAGTCCTTGGAAGCCCAGTCCTTAGTCTGGGATCTGTCTCTTTACCTATTCTGGATGTTTCATGTAAATGGAATCATATGTATGTGACCTTTTGTGGCTGGCTTTTTTCACTTAGCATAGTGTTTTTGTAGTTCAACCATGTTGTAGAACATATCAGTACTTGATTCCTTTTGTGACTGAATAATATTCTATAGTGTATATTCCCCAATTTGTTGACCCATTCATCCATTGATGGTGAGTAGTGCTACTGTGAACACCTGGCAGCTAATTTTTAAATTCTCTTGAGAAGGATATGTTACATATTCAGAGCTCGGATTTCAAAATGATTGGTTTACACAATTAGTTTTCATTTTAATAAGCATAATTATGTGTATAGTTTGAAGAAAGTAAGTGAGTCGACTGACATGCTGTTAAGATAATATGCAGTAAAAAGGGCCATGAGAATAAAATTGCTTGGTAGAATTCAGGTCAGTATTAGGTTGTATCAGCGTTTTTACTTGTTTTTTGGATTCTCTTCCTCATTAGAATAGAAGTTCCAAGAGGGCAGAAGTAGTGTCTATACCTTGTTCATAGTTGTTCGTTATCAGTGCCTAGCACAGTGCCTTAAACCCAGCAGGCACCCAATATTTGTTGACTTAATGATAAGTACTGCTGAAGTTTTGAGTCAGTAGTGCTAACATTTTGTGGTGGAGGAAGTTGAGACTTGCTTCAGTTCTTTGGCTTTTATTGGTCAGATCCATAAGATAGCAGATCTTGGTAATTTTGGGCTGCAGGTTTTCCATCTCTAAAGATTTTAGAGAACTTGTATCACATCTAATTTCATGGAGAAGATTTTTGAAAAACATTTGGAGAGGCAGGTAGAGGATGAAGACTGAGTGAGGGCTAACCAACGCTCAGTTTAGTAAATGCCCTGAGCAAGCTTGTTAAAGTACAGATTCAGTGATCTGATGACTTGATACTTGATAAGGTCAGATAAATTTGTGACTAACTTTTTAAGAATTCTGCTTATAGAGGTATTTTGAGATTTTTCCATTAAAGAAAATTTAAGACCCTAGAGTCTTTAGCTTTTATTTGTTTTATACTATGAGGACAGTGCTAGTTTTGATTTTTACAATTAAAAATGAATCAGACTTTTGTTTCAACTTTCTTTTACTTAATGCCTAGCTTCAAAATAAATATATACCTCAATAATAGAGAATTTAAGATTGACAAGTGTTTAATGTATGTAGTTTGTTAGCATTACTTGCCATTATAAAGGGCAGCTTTTGGTGCTCTAGTTTAGTGTACTGGTGGTTTATCTCTAATTTAGTTTGATGTTATAATCTTTACTTTTCATATTCAAAGTTTCATTCTCAGGGTTTGTTCATTACTAAATATTGGTTTTCCACCTGAATAAGGGTCACTGGGAGGAGTTTGTGTTACACCGTGTGTAGTATCTTATCTACTGCAACTTTTTAAAAGGGGAGAAATATATTTTGTCAGATATCCCTTTAATAATACCCAACTTTTTTATATGTAAAGTTGAGGAGTTTTTCCTAGCTCATAGTCTGGTCTTTAACCCATAGTGTTTTTACTTTGTTTAGTGCTTAGAGAGCTGATTCATGTGTTCTTTGTAATTTACTATATCTTAGAAATTTTCTCATTTTTCAGTTTTTATTGATAATTTCTCCTCAATATTTTAATTTTACCTTGTGTTAGATAATGTACAGGGTGTGGCAAAAGAAATTTACAGTTAGGAGTATGCGGATCACAGTTTATTCTTATATTATAATTTATTAGCTATTATATTATTTTCCATGTGAACAACAGTAACTCTACTCTTGCCACACTCTGCATTGAAAGCTCGTGGCACAGTCCTTGGTCCAGTGGTGCTCATTAGAAATGGGAGTTAACAAAACTTTAAACTGTTCTTTAAAAACGCACACAAAACTGGTGGTTGCTTATTTTTAACCTCCTTATCTTTCCTAGTCCCTTTTACCTATACTAAACTATAACATTGGAGATCCAGTCATTTAAATCTTACTTAGACGAGTTGGAATATGCCTTAGACATTTTTATTTTATTCTCTTAATTCTATTATTTTCAGTTTGACATCCTTCCTCATATCTTAGTAAATACAATTACTGAAGGTCATTCACTTTTAATTATGTTTTTCTGCTTTGTTGAATGAAATTGTTACTCAGGATGGTGTAAAGCTGGTTGATTTGCAAACCATGCGAAGTGTAGTTGGATATTTAAATCAGTATAAAAAAGGGAACTTGCGTGTATGGTTTCCTGTAGAAATTTAGTGGTGTGTTTGTACAGTGCAGTAGGTACTGGGCAGGAGGATTTGGTTACTGCTGAGCCTTTTATGCCATAGGTCAGCTTTTTCTTTAGACTTGAATGCAGTGAGAATATGTAGTAGGCAATTGAGTCAATGATAAACATCTCACTATTTAACTTGGAAGAATTATTTAATATTATGTTTCTTCAACACTTTTTTTTGATAGGGGCAGAGGATGCTCCTGGGGGTATTAGCAGAATTTTGTGATGGAGATTAGTGAATCAATATGTTTTAGTGAGTACGGTGAAAAATTAAGGAAAAAATTTTATGTCATATTGTTTTGTTAAAACTTCATTATTGTAAGAGCATTGTTATGCCTGTGTTTTCTTAGATTTTCCCATTTGTTGATACAGAAGCAATATTTCGGCCTATATTCTAAACTGTTTGCAAAGGTAATACTGTGGTAGTTTTATCAGATAATATTAAAATTAAAACTTGGGTATTATATATGTGACCAAGAAATTGGGAGAGGGTCCTAGTAAGGCCTATATCTTAAGCATTTAAGGTATTTATTTTGAGTAAGTTGTAGAATCAACTTACTATTATGATTTGCCTGTCTGTGGCAACAAGTAAACTTTGCCTAAAATTTTATGTATTTTTAATGAAGGCATACCCCAGGCTCTGCTTTTGAGTTTTGCTCTATTTTTTCAGTGAAGTGTGATCATAAAGACATTTTTGGTAAGAAAATGTGGAGTTTGTTTTTCTTGAGAGAAAGTAATAAATAAAATACTGATACATAAAATGGAAATCTTTTAAGAGCATATAGCGAGCTGTGTTAATGATCTTGAAGTTGAACGTATTCTTTACTTTCCTTATTATTTAGTAGTTGATGATTCAGTTTGGTGGTGTTTTATATTATATAAGAGGTGGAGTTGAGGAAGCCATAATACAGTGAAGTCAATAGCATTACTCTTAAGAGATAGGAAACCTGAGTAGGTTGAGCCTCATTTGATAGGAAGCAGTAGTTTGCTCACCACAGTAACATAAATAAGGGAGGTGTTGTCTAAAGCTGTCCTGGTGGGTCAGGGGAGTAGACACAGCAGACTTGGCAGTAAGCCTGGCTTCTAAAACAAAATCCAAGTCATCAAATTTGCCCAGGCATGCCATATGAGGTTCAAGTAGCAGTGGAATTTAAGAGGAGTGAGTTTTTGTTCAGGGAGGCTTAGGAGAGTCACAAGCAAGCTTTTTTGACAGCCGTAATTTTAACTCAAACACAGCATGTGTCTTGTCTGCATATATTTCTGCATATCTGGTAATGTGTATATAATTATATTGCATGACTCTCACCTGTTTGCTGGACTTTGGTAAACTTTAGAAGAGTGGAACAATTGGACCTGTAAGATCTGTATTGTGGTCTAAGAATTGTCTTTGGATTGTTAGCTGAAATTTAATCATTGGGATAGTTATAGTTAACATTGGTATTTCTGTGTATAAGGGAACCTACGTGTCTGTGAAAGCTTGAAAACCCCAGGTGCACTAGAGAAGTAACTTGAAGGCTTCATTTTCTGAGAAAATGTACAGTCTTAATATGTCTTAGTGTTACAGAAGCAGGTGAGAATTTTAATGTTTTCAAATATGTTTTTAGTGTCTTAAATATTTTTACATTTCTTAATTTTGTGTTACATTTTCATGAGCTTTGCTGTATTCGAATTAGAAAATAGGTAGGATCATGTGAACTTTTAAATTATAACTTTTTTCAGAAATGTCGATTTGTGGCATACGTAAAAATATTTTTAAAAACATATTTTTCCATCAAGGTAATCATTGTCCAGAAGACTTTAATAGACAGTTTGTGAGTTGTACTTAAATGCAAATATTTTTCATTATTGCTTTAAAATAAAAAAGGTTGTTAAATAAAAATGACATTCAGGAAAAAATGACATTCAAAAATTGCTGAAGTTAGATGATGGGTGTATGGGGGCTTATTATAATCTCTGTACTTTTGTGTATGTTTTAAAATTCCCGTAATAAACAGTTAAAAAAATTAAAAACTCATGAAGTTCTTTAAGGTGCAGATTAGGATAAGAAAAATACTCACTTTGAAAAATAGCATTGTGAAGTTAATAGGACTTGCTGTTGTAGTTACTCAATAATTTTTGAAAACTGGTATAAATAAATAAAAAGATAACAATTCGTTGTGGGATGTCTGATCTACAAAACCCATTTCTCTTTTTGATTAGGTAATGTTAGCAGTGGGATGGTGAAGTGAGTTAGTGGTGTGCATAAATAGGAAGTAAACTGATTTTTGATATTCTTTTCAGTAGGTATTTTAAAATATTTTCTCGTAGTGAATATATAGCATCAGAAAAATTTTACTTATTATTTAGTAATTTAAGGGCTTGAAATTATTTTTAAAAGTGTAATGCTTGATGTAGCTTCTATCCATTAGTCTAATATTTATTATTTATCAATTTACTTGAACTTTTTTTTCCTTAAGATTTTATTTATTTATTTTTAGAGAGAAGGGAAGGGAGGGAGGAAGAGAGGGAGAGAAACAATGTGTGGTTGCCTCTCACGTGGCCCCCACTAGGGACCTGGACTGCAACCCAGGCATGTGCCCTGACTGGGAATTGAACCGAGAACCCTTAGGTTCACAGGTCAGTACTCAAGCCACTGAGCCACACCAGCAGGGCAAGATAGATAAATTTTTGTCTTAAATGTTACTTTTTGTTTTTTTATTGCAATGTAAGAAATTAAGGAAACTTAGTATTTCCTTCATTATAAACTTTCACTTCTTTTCGGTAAAGGTTCTTCAATTAAAAATTACATTCAGAAATTGTTGAAGCTAGATGACACATATATGAGGACTCATTATACTATATATTCTGTGCTAGAAAACTTTCACAATACAAAGTTTTGAAGTCTTTTTGATCAAGATGTACAGTAAGAAATACATTTAACATTTCAACGTAGCACAACCATTCATGTTTATACACAGAAAACTGAGATAGACGTTTAAGATAAAACAGCATATTCCTTTATATTATGACAATTACCCTGACATTTTCTTTTCCATTAAATTAAAAAATTGTTCATGACGCACTTAGGTTTGAAAAACAGAGCTCTAGGAGGTGGTTTCATAGTTCTGATTATATTAGACCTGTTCATTGGATGTTCTTGTTATTCAGGCCATTATTTCCCATGTTTGTTCTTTAAAACATTTTTAAAAATTATTTTTTAATTGAATTAGCTTATTGTCATTTTTTAGTGGGTTAGTTGGGTGCTAAATTTTGCCACTTCCTAAAAATGAGTTGTAGCTCCCCCTTTTTCTCTGTTCTGTGGCCAAAGTCAAGTCTTGGTCATCTTCTGTTTGAATTTGTGTAATTTTCTCTTCATATTTTATTCCCCCAAATTCAGTTTTGAAAGTCACAACTAAGATTATCTTCACTTTCTGCTCCATTGCATCTGTATTCTGCTTCCTCATTGGTCTTCCTCATTGGGCAAGTTCCGTCATTTATTTTATTCATCTTTTCAGCCCCAGTGTAAAATCTTTCTCTCCACCCATTTGTCTGGACTGCCTCTGCCACCCACATGTTGTTTCATAGTCTTCTCTTCGGTGAGGCAATTTGGAAATATTTTGAGGTAGTATGGAGCTCTAGATCAGGGTTCTTAGATTTGTGACTATTGCTGGTTGTGTGACATTGCTAAAAAGCACAGCATAGTTTCAGGCTAAGTCATTCCTTTCATTTTATAGGAGGAAACTGAGGTTCAAGTTGACTTGCCCAAGGTCATTTTGCCTAGTAGAAACCCAGGACCTCTGATTCCTAGTCTTTTGTTCTTCTCCAGTAAATTGCTTCATTTCTGCTTGACAGTCTTAAGAGTTTTTTTCACAGCTTATAATTTTGATCATTTTGTAACTGTTTCTTTTTTGGGTGTGTTCTGTTAGGTAAATGCTTACTTTAGTGTTTTTGAGTACTTATTATGTGCAGGATGTTTTTATATATTGATACATTATTTCTAAGTCTCATTATAACCTGAAGAGGTATAGGTATTTTCATTTTATACAGTAGATAGAATTGACCATCTAGATTCTAGAAAGTAGAAGAGTTGGTATTTGAACCCTGGTTTTCTGACTTAGGCTCTTTCTATTATGCCTTTTGCCTCACCACTATTCCCAGAAAGAGTTTACTACAGAAATGTTCAGTTTTTCCTTTGGTGAAACCACTCCTCAAGGTGAATACATGGAATCAAACATATCTGAGCAAGGGTTACAAGTTATACACGTGTTACTGTGACTAGATTTTCTGCTTTTGGCTTAAAATGGCTGCTCGAGGTTGTCTCTTACTCCTTGCCCTACACAAGAGATTTAAAAATGGTAGCAGTGATACAGCCAGGTCAGTGGAGTGTACTGCACAGCTAGTTGTGATAGCCCAGATTTCGGCTCTTTTAGGTCTCTTCTCTTTGCTTCCTTATGGATTTGGAGGTCAGGTGGCCCTGTAGTTTGAAGTTTTAGGTGCTGAGGATTTGGCCTCTTTGACAACTCCCTCCCATGTTGTGCTGATTATAGTTTGATTTGCGACCTTCACAGGCTGTTCTAGACTTCAGAAGTTTTAAAATTTAAAGCATTTTTAGATTTGTCATTAAAACTGCCCTAAACCTAAATGAGGGGAAAGTTCAGAATTTTAAAAATGCTAAATTACTAGTTAGGGCAGTTTTTTTTTTTTTTTTTACATTTTTTTCCTCACATGTTCCAAAAGATGTACAAGTACTATTTATTTCTTCGGTTGAATTTAGAACCCAAGTAAAACTGCTCTACCTTCTTTAGCCACTGACACACATTTTTTTCCTTGATATTTTGATCAATTGCCATCTGCTATTTATTTTTATCTCCCAAGATCAGTACTGGCTGTTGGGCTTCTCTTTGTGTAATACATTTTTAAAAAAAATTTTTTTACACACACACCCAGTTGTTTCTGAGCTTTTCCAGAACTCTCCTTTTCAGAACAAAGGCAAGAAGGCTCTTTTGTCATATTACCAGCACATGTTGACTGATTACTATTTTGAAACTTACTAACTTTTATCATCTGATCACTATTTGAAAGGAATCGTAATACTTTAAATTTTCTAGTTAAACATTTCCAAATAGCTATATTTGGCTGGGGAAAGGAAAGAGACACAAACACTTTCTTCACCCGGCTCTTTTCTTTAAAAGTGAGGAAGGCCTTTTCCAGAAGCCTATATAGCAAACTTAACCTCTCATTTCATTGACCAAAATTGGGTTACTTTCCCTTTTCCTAAATTAGTCACTGGTAAAGACTGATGGAATTATTCTTAGTCAGCCAGGCCCATGCCTTGGCCTGAGGATGTGGTTGGCTTTCCTTGAAGCACATGGCTGCATGGGAGAGGAGTGGACATATGGAAGAAAATCTGTTGGGAGGAAGGAGAAAATAGATGCTGGTGGTGGGAGTGAGAGAGGAATCAACCAGAAGAATCCTTTGCACTTACTATTCATACTATGTTAGCAATTGAGGAACTTTAAAATATAAACATGATTTTTACTATGCAATTACTTTTTGTGGCATTGGCTTTTTCTCTTGTCAGAATTCTTGAGGGTGGACATGGGAGTTAACTTAAGTGCAGAGAATGAAGTATGCCTAGTAGATTTTTATGCTCCTTGTGTGGCTCAAGGGGAGTCATATGGTCAAGCAGCTAATGCAGAAGCATAAAGACAAGCTCTGTCCCGGTAGATCGGTTGGTTAGAGCGTCATCCCAATATGCCAAAGTTGCGGGTTCAGTTTCTGGTTAGGGCACATACAAGAAGCAACTAATGAATGCATAAATAAGTGGAACAACAGATCGATGTTTCTTTCTTTCTTTCTTCCCCTTCCTCTCTAAAATCAATTTTTAAAAAATTAGGTGTGAAGACAGAGTCATCTAGTTATCCAATCCTGATTTGTCAAAATAGAAATAGTAAAGTATTTTTAAAATGTTTTTTTTTAAGTGTTACTTTACTCTTTGTCTTTAAGGCTAGTCTGAAAGGAACTAGTGTCTGTTAAAAGATAAACTAGAAGGATATGCACTGGGAGGAGAAAGTAGAAACCAGACAAGAACATTGAATAAGATCTCAAAAGGGAAGGGACCCCAAGACCGTTAACTGAGTGAATAAACTAAACCATTTAATCTTTTAATGAAATTTATTGTGTCAACTTTATTGGAATGAACATGTAAATAATACAGGTACAAAGAAGGCCCTATGAGCGCATAAATGACAAAGAGCTTAACTTTGAGAGGTCAGAGAAGTTACAGTCAAGCTGAATCCAGGATGGTGCGTTTCCTAGGTAGGTAAGAGAGGATGTATATTTCAGGCCCACTGATGAAGACACCCAAAGACACAAGTTAGAGAGCATAGGCCTTTAATTTGGAAAGGTTGAGTATCAGGCTAAAGTATCCAGATGTGGCTGGAGATGGAGAGCCTGTTGTGCTGTAGTGAGGAGTTTGGATTTTAGATCGAAGATAGCAGGGAGCCACTGAAGGATTCCAAGCTTGACAGGAATGTCAGATTTGTCTTAGCCCAGTCGTCTACCCTGCGGGTAATGGAATGAGTAAGACAGGAATGGAGATGGAGACAAATACTGGATCTGAGAAATGATAAGGGCAGAGTAGTGAAAATGGCAGGGTAGGAATAAAGCTGAAATAGATTTAGGGGAAAGAAATCAATAGGACCTCATATCATTTGAGTAAGGAGGCTAGGGTTATTTCCATTTTTCTAGTTTGGGTCAGTTGGGGTCGTGGAGAAGCAAGTTTGGAGGTGGGAAAAGGGGTAAGATGATTCAATTTAATAAAGTGTGCCAGGCACTATGAAAAGTTCCGGAAACTTATATATCATTTTACCAGAATGAAAAAATGTGGAGCAGAGACCAGACAAAGTAAAAGGGGAGTTTTGGTTTCTAGGGACTGTAGATTTCGGCAAGTTGCCTAGGGAAATGTATGATAAATAAGGGTTGTTTAATAATATTTGTTATGTATTTTTTCCTGGTACTGTAGAAGGAACAGCTTTATAAATGGAAATTTATGTCTCCTTTATGAAGAGAATTGTACCCCGCTTTTAGGCAGAAAGGGAGAGGGCAGAAAGTTTTTTCTGTCGTCCGTTTTTCAGTTCATTCAGCTGAAATAAGCCTTATGCCAAAGTGGCGTATTTCGATGTGGCATATTCTGATTCCGTTGAGTAATAAGCTGTATTTATTTAAAGTGTACAGTTTGATAAGTTTTGACACATGTATATTTATGATATTTTCACCACATTCAAGATAGTGAACACATTCATCACCCCTGAAAGTTTCCTTGTAATCATTCCCTCCCACTCACCTTTCCCCAGACACCCACTGAAGTTACTGTAGAAAACATAAACAGAGCCATGAAGTATATACTCTTTTTCGTCTGGCTTCTTTCATTCGGCATTTTTATTTTGAGATTTATCCATGTTATTGAGCATATCAGTAGATTATTCATTTTTATTAGAGTATAGTTCCCATTGTGTGCATATACCACAACTTGTTTAGCCATTTACCTGTTGATGGGCTTGTAGATTGTTTCCAGGTTTGAACTTTCACAAATAAAGCTGCTCTGAGTATTCATGCATAAGTCTTGTGTGTGTAGACACATTTCCTTTACCCTTGGATCATATGATAGGTGTAAGTTTAACTTTTTGAGAAACTGCCAAACTTTTCTGGGGTGGATGTATGATTTCACACTTTACCAGAAGTTGAAATAAACATTTCCACATCCTCACCATTTGGTATGATTAATCCTTTTAGTTTTAGGTATTCAAATAGGTGTAATATCTTCTTATGGTTTTATTTTATATTTCCCCAATGACTGATACTGTTTAGCATCTTTTTATGTGCTTTTTTGCTATCTGTCTATCTTTTTGGTGAAGTGTCTGTTCAAGTCTTGCTTATTAAAACTTTATTTTGAAATAATTATAGATTCACAGAAAGTTACAAAAATATATATAAAGGGAGAAGTTCTGGGTATCCTCCTCTCAGTTTTCCCCAATATCATTTTACATAACAATAATAGTATAATGTCAAGACCAGGAAAATGACATTGGTACAATCTACCAAACTTATTCAGGTGTCATCAATTTTACATGCACTCATTTGTGTGTGTGTGTGTGTGTTTGTAGTTCTGTGCCATTTTGTCACATGTGTTGATTCACGTAACCATCACCACAGTCAAGATACAGAACTGTTCCATTACCACGAAGTTCCATCTCACTAACCTCTTTATGGTCACACCCACTTCCCTCCTTCCTCCCCGACCCAGTCTCTAATCCTGGCAACCACTAATCTGTTCTCCATCTCCATAATTTTATTTCAAGAAAATGTTATAGGAATTGAGTCATATCATATTTAAACCTTTTAAGGTTGGCTTTTAACACTCAGTATAATTCCCTGAAGATCCTTACAAATTGTTACATATGTTCACTTTGTTCCTTTTAATTACTGAGTAGTATTCTATGATGTGGATGTTTTATAACTTGTTTAGCCTTTTACCCATTGAAGGACATTTGATTATTGCTAGTTATTGGCTATTATGAATAAAGTTATTATGAAATTTGTGTACAGGTTTTGTTTGAATATAAGTTTTATTTCTCTGGTTATAAATTCCCCAAAATAGTTGCCTCCCAACCCCCAGTACGGGAGTTTAGTTTTATAAGAAACTGACAAACTTCTACATTCCCACCAGCAGTGCATAGGTTGCCTAGTTTCTCTGCATTTTAAGCAGCATTTAGTGGTGTCACTGTTTCTTACTTCAGCCATTCTGAAGGGTATTTAGTGGTATCTCATGTTTTTTTTAATTAAAAAAATTTATATTTATTAATTTAGAGAGAAAAGGGAAGAGAGAGAGAAAGAAAGGGAGAGAAATATCCATTTTTGTTGTTTCACTTATTTCATTGGTTGATTCTTGTACAATATGTGCCATGGCCCGGGATTGAACCTGCAGTCTGGGTATACTGGCACAATTCTCTAACCAACCGAGCTACCCAGCTAGGCTCATTATGGTTTTAATTTATATTTTCCTAATGACTAATACTTTAAACATCTTTTTAAATCATCTGTATCACTTTTAGTCATGTCCATTGAATTCTTTGCCCTTTTTAAAATTGGATTTTCTTATTACTGAGTTTTGAGAGTTCTTTACTTTTTATTAGTCACAAGTCCTTTGTCGGATATATGCTTTGCAAAGAGTTTTTCCTCAATCCATGGCTTGTCTTTTCATTAACAGTGTCTTTTGCAGAAGTTTTTAGTTTTAATGAAGTTTGATTTATCAGTTTGTTCTTTTATGGATTGTGCTTTTTATGTTACATATAAGAAATATTTGCTTAAACGAACTTCACAATTTTTTTCTACTCCTGGCTGAGTGGCTTAGTTGATTGGAGCGTTGTCCCATACACCAAAAGGTTGAGGGTTCCACCCCTGGTCCAGGCGTGTATGGGAGGCAGAGGCAACTGATTAATGTTTTCTCTCCCTCCCTCTCCCCTCCTCCTCCTCTCTTCCCTCTCTCCTCCCTCCTCCAGTCTCCCTTCTTTTCCTCTTTTCCTCTCCTCTCCTCTCCTCTCCTCCTCTCCCCGTCTTCCTCTCCTCTGGCCTCTACTCTTTCCTCTCCTCGTCTCTTTTCGCTCCTCTCCTTTTTCCTCTCCTCTTCTCTTTTCTCTCTTCCCTTTCTTTCTAATCAATAAACATATCTTCTGGTGAGGATGTTTTTTTTAAGATTTTCTTCTAGGTGTTCTTTTGGAGGTTTTATAGTTTTTGGTTTTACATTTAGGTCTATGATCTATTTTGAGTTAATTTTGTTGTGCATGGTATAAGATATGGACCCATGTTCATAGTTTTTTACATAATAAATATCCAGTTCTTCTAGTCTCATTTATTGAAAAGGCTATCCTTTGAAAAGACTATCCTTTCTCCACTGCATTGTCTTTGCACCTTTGTCAAAAATAGTTGACTGTATATGGGTAGGTTTACTTTGGACTCTTCTCTTTTGAGCTTTGTGTCCTTTACTGATAACTACAGTATCATGATAACTGTACCTTTATAGTAACTCTTGAAATCAGATAGTGTCACTTTTTCAACAATGTTTTTATCAAATTGTTTTGGCTATTCTAAATCCTTTGGCTTTTTACAAAGATTTTAGAATCAGCTTTCCGATTTCTGCAAAAATAACTATTAGAATTTTGATTAGGATTATATTGAATCTGTAGACTAGTTTTGGGAGAACCATTATCAATATTGAGTCTTCCAATCAATCGATGAGTAAAATGTCTCTCTTCATTTACTTTATTATTTTATTATATATTTATTAATACTTTATTATATATCACTACTATTTAATTTCTCAGCTGTAGTTTGTAGTTTTCAGTGTACAGGTCTTACTATTGTAAGTGTTAATATAAATATTCATGTACAAAGTTCTGTGTATGGCTATGTTTTCATTTGATTGCATGTTAATTCCATATTTAACTCTTTGAGGAGATAACAGACTTTTATACACCAGCAACACCATTTTACATTCCTCTTAGCAGTGTATGAAAGTTCAAATTTCTCTACATCCTTACTGCAACTTGTTATTTTAAATTTTTGGTCTCTCACCGTGGTTTTGACTGGCTTTTCCCTAATGACTAGTGATGTTGAGTGTGCTTTTATGTGTTTACCAGCTATTTGTATATTGTTTTTGGAGAAATGTGTATTCAAGGTCTAAAAACAGTACCATTTTAAAATTGGGTTGTTTTTTTGTTGACTTGTAAGAGTTTTTTTCTTTTTTTAAATGTATACTGGATACTTTCTTCAGCTTATATGCTTGTAATATAGTACATTCTTTTCCCATTGTGTGCGTTCCATCTTGGAATCTCCCCAAACCTTGTTATTTTTTATAATTTGTATCTGTTAAAGTTCATTCTTTGTGATATATGGTTGTGTGGGTTTTGACAAATGGCATAGAGTTAAGTATTCCTTACCCCAGTAGCATACAGTTCCATCATTTAAAAAATCTCCCATGGGCCCTCTTTGTAGTTAACCCACTCCTTCTTCCCTTTGCATCTAGTTTCTTTCACTTTGAAAAATGCATTTAAGGTAACATTCATTCGTGTCATTGTATATATCACTTGCTAGTTTCTTTTTATCACTATAAAGTATTCCACCATATATCACTTGCTAGTTTCTTTTTATCACTATAAAGTATTCCACCGTATGGATGTCCTGAAGGTAGTGGATCCATTCACCTGTTGAAAGATATCTTGGTTTCTGATAATTGGCAATTATTAATAAATTTGCTACAAAGAGTCACATACAGGTTTTTGTGTGAACATAAGTGTTCAGTTCACTAGATCTCAAATAATCATGTTTTGGTTTCATTGATTTTACTCTGTTTTCTGTTTCATTTATTTTCTGCTTTCATTTTTATTATTGCCTTTCAAGTAGAGTAGTTTAAGGGGGAAGGGTTTAATGTCTACCTCTTAGGGAGATTGATACAGGTGTGCAGATTGTGTTAAAGGCTGTTTCAGTGGATGGATAACATCTGAAGCCATATACTTTTTTTTTAATATTTATTTTTAGAGAGAGGGGAAAGGAAGGAGAAAGAGTGGGAGAGAAACATCAATGTGTGTTTGCCTCTCATGTGTTCCCCACTGGGCACCTGGTCTGCAACCCAGGCATGTGCCCTGACTGGGAATCAAACCTGCAACCCTTTGCCTCACAGGCCAATGATCAATCCACTGAGCTACACCAGTCAGGGCTGAAGCCATATAACTTTGAAAGTGAGAAAAAAAGAAAGAAAGTGGAGACAGGGACAGTATACTACTCTTTCTAAAAATTTATTTTTTATTTATTTTCATCTTCTGCAGAGGACATTTTTTCATTGCTGTTTTTTTTTAGAGAAAGAGGAAGGTAAACATATGTGAAAGAGAAACATCAATTGGTAGCACCCTGATGGGGGATCAAACCTGCAACATAGGTATATGCCCTGACCAAGAATCGAATCTGCAGTCTTTTTGGTATACAGGATGATGCTCCAACCAACCCAGCCATACTGACCTGGGCCTCAGAATTGAGTATTTAGATCAGGGTCTCTCAACTTTGGTACTGTTGACATTTCACACTGATAATCTTTGTTCTGGGGGTCTGAGTTATGTATTGTAGGATGTTTAGCAGCATCCTGGGCGCCTGCTTGCTATGTGCCAGTTGTATGCCTGTAGATGTGACAACCAAAACCTCCTCCAGACATTTTCAGATCATCCCTGGGAAGCAAAATTGTCCCGATTGAGAACTGGTGTGGAGAGAGACGACCCTAAAAAATAACTCAGATCTCAGAGAAGCTTTTTTTAAAAAAGATTTTATTTTATTTATCTTTAGATGGGAAGGAAAGGAGAAAGGGAGAGAAATATCAATGTATGGTTGCCTCTTGTGCATCCCCTGCTGGGAACTGGCCTGCAACCCAGGCATGTGCCCTGACTGGGAATCGATCAGAGAAGCTTTTTAAAGGAACTGGCCAATTGCAGGCAGTATCCAGTGGAGAGAAGGAGAATGTTGAAACTGTGGAAGAGAAGACACCTGATGGAACTAGGGAGTGGAATTTAGATGGGGAGATTAGCTTTATATGGGAGATAAGTCACTTTTTTCCCAGAAAAAGGAAGAAATGAAAGGACAAATTAGATATTTGTGTGTGTACATATACACACACACACATACATATATACACACACTTTTTAATTTTATATTTATATTTATTTTTAAAATTATTTTAACTGTTCAAGTACAATTTTGTGTCTTTTACTCCCATCCCAGTACACCCCCCCAGTGCTCCCCACTGCCCTCCCATTTCCATGCCCCCCTTAGTTTTTGTCCATGTGTCCTTTATACTTGTTCCTGTAATCCCTTCCCCTTTTCCCTTGAAATTCCCTCCCCTCTCCCCTCTGGTTACTGTCAGCCTGTTTTCTATTTCAGTGTCTTTGGTTATATTTTGCTTGCTTCTTTGTTTTTTTGTTTAGGTTCCTGTTGAAGGTGAGATCATATGGTATTATATTTATTTTTAGAGAGAGAGGAAAGGGAGGGAGAAAGAGAGGGAGAGAAATATCAACGTGCAAGAGAAACGTAGATTGGTTGCCTCTCACGTGCCCCCAACCAGGGATCTGGCCAGTAACCCAGTAACCCATTTACCATCCAGTAACCCAGGCATGTGCCCTAACTGGGAATTGAACTGGCAACTGAGTTTGCAGGATGGCGTTCAGTCCACTAAACCAAACCAGCCAGGGCATATTTTTGAGGGTGGTATAGGAGATAGTGGCTCTCTACTATCCTTGTCAAGTAGCATCAAGATCCCTTGCTAAATGGGGTGTCACTACAATAACTGCCAGTGAAGCAGCACCCTTGAGGGAACCAGCTTTAAATTAGAGAGTTGAGGGTGGAGGTAATGTATTAAGAGATTGAGGCTGACAGAAGTTGGATGGGTGGTGTCATCCTTGTTAGCAGCCTGAAGCCCAGGGGAAAAGTGCAGAGTACTAAGGGATTAAGGGAAGAAACTAAAAGGAGTGCTGGATTTGGGAGAAATGGAGGAGCTATGTTACAGGAATTTCTTTCTAGAAACTATAGATTTTATATGTATACTCATTCAGAGTGGAGGATCCATATCACTTGGTAAAGGACTTACTGATGTGATTTGTTAGAGGACTACTTTAAAATTTTTTTATTATGCTTTTATTATTATCTGATAATATGCTGTTAGTTTAAGGAACCCTATTGTTGACTTAAAAATTATAGTCAGTAGTAATATGCATGTTATTGAGACCCAGATTTGTTTCTGTTCAATTAATGTTCTGTATATAATAGACCTAACATTTATTTGATGTCTGTTCTGGATACAGTACTAGCTGTTGACACAGATTATCTAGAATCCTCACAAGAACCTTTCAATGTAGATATTATCCTTAATTTACAGATAAGGTAACTGAAACTCAGCAGATTGACTTGATGAACCTAAGTGGTATATTTGACTCCAAAGTCAGTATTCTCCATTCTCTTTTTCTCCTTTGATTCCCTGCCCCCTGCTTGTTGTGTTATTCCACACTACCTCCTAAATATATGATACATACTCTAATTTTTGTCTAGTATGATTCTATTCTGTGTTTATGTTGGAATCGTAATTATTAGACCACTTTGTTGTTTTTCTCTCTGCTTTTAAGGGATTTTCCCCCCAACTCTTCTCATGGTCATTCTGAATTTTGTCTTCCATAGTAGCTGCCATTGTATATAATTACTACAAATAGTATAATATTTGGAAACATGAATATATATTTGATAACTTTATATTGTTCATAAGTAACTTGAAAAGCATAGGTTCTAAATACTGACATCTGCGGCTCACTGTTTTCAAAGCAACTCTTTACCCATCTAACTGCTACTATGATTTCTTGCCTGTTGGTGAGAATGTCACATGGAACGGACTCAAAGATTTGTTATAATCTAGATAGACTTAATTTTATACCAATTGTATTCTCCTTATAGGCCACCATGATGACAATCTTAGGAGAAAATTACATTGTCTTTACAAAAGCATACTAGTACATATTCTGTGTTCTCTTGTAAATTGACCATATTTACTTTTTCCTACATGTGAATGTTAAACTGTGATTGCAGCACTATTTCTATGCTGTTGACTCTGTCCCTACAATCCAGCATTATAGTTAAATACTAAATACTGTAAATGGTTGCCAAATGAGTCTCCCATATTTTGTTTTTTTTGCGTGAGAATTCCTTTGTTTAACTGCTAATTATTATTACGATTTTCCAGCAGTGATAGAACCTAAAAATAGTAGAATTGTTTGCTTTTTTGAAACTCTTCTCAGGAAGTGTTTTCTTTCTGCTTTGTTAGGTTATACTAGAATTCAGTACCTGTGTGAAATTCCACATTTATTCTGGTACACTGCTTCTTAATATGTTCTTGAATAAAGTGGATTTCCTTTGCTTAATGAACTTGGGTATAAATTAGTTCACTTTCTTTTTTACTTCTTATTGCATTGTTTTTTC
This sequence comes from Carollia perspicillata, assembly GCA_004027735.1. Classification (NCBI taxonomy): domain Eukaryota; kingdom Metazoa; phylum Chordata; class Mammalia; order Chiroptera; family Phyllostomidae; genus Carollia; species Carollia perspicillata. Next base: position 31,077 of record PVKM010002371.1, on the reverse strand, counting down.
TGACTCTAGCTCTGTTAATATAATCTCATTTTCAATATTAATTTGCCTTTTTTAAAATTAGTCATCCTTTTTGTTCTAATTCCCTTTCTAATATGCTAATTTTCCTTTGCAAGATTCTGAATTGTTTTGAATTCAGTCAATTAATAGCTTGTTAACTCTCACTTTTCTTGCAAAGTTCTATTTCTTTTTTGGGTTACTACAAGTATCATAGAAGTTATACATGCCTTTCTTTGTTTAAAGAATGAAATTGTTAAGTAAAGTTTGTTCTGGGAAAAGTTCCTTGACTCTGCCTCTACTTCACTTTCCTTTTCCCCCTGCCTTGTGCTAGGTGCTTTCATTTCTTTTAGCAGTTTCTTTTGGTATTTGCCTTCAGATTTCCAGATAAAAAGCTCATACTGCTATTTCTTGATTTTTCAGTTTTAGCCATTTTCTGTTGACTTCCCACTGTAGAAAGTGAAGGTAAGGGTAGTACATTGTCACTCCCGATTTCATGTGGGCACATTTCTCATTCTCCAGTATGGTTATATCATAATTGTGGTTAGATTACTATTGTTTATGACTACATATTGTGCTATTCATAGCTAAGTTATACAGTATAGTATTCTTCTTCTTTCTTTGTACAGTTTGTTATCTTTTTAGAGTTAATGATTGTTATTATTGTTCTTTGTACTTACGCTAATTCATTCCTAAAGTGCCTGAATCTCATCCCCAAACTTTCAGACATGCCAGTTATTTTGTCAGTTTTATTTTCTTGGAGACTTCTCTCTCAGAGTCTTCTAACCTTGTGTAATCGGGACCAGGCGATTGTACATCCGCCATTCTGAGATCTCCCCTTTCTATCATTTCGAAGAGTCCCTTTGCCTTTCTGTTGTGCTGGATCACGTGTTTCTTGGATACATGTTCTTCTTTTGCTTGATTCCTTTACACTCATTCTGGAGTACTTTCTCTAGTAGCCGAAGGCAATGGGAGGTAAATTTTTGAGACCTTGTATATTTTAAAATGTCTTTATTCTCCCCTCACACTTAATTATTGCTGGTGTATAATTCTAAATTAGATGTAAATTATTCTCAAAATTTTGAAGGTATTGCTCTCCATTTTCTTCCAGCTTCTAGTTTTACTCTTGAGAAGTTTGATTACATTCTAATTCTGTTTTTTTGTGTGTATCGTGTTCTCCTCCCAGTCTTTTAGGTTCTTTTCTTTGTCTTTTATGTTCTGAAATTTTATAATGATATGTGTTAGTATGGATTTGTTTTTATCCATTGTGCTGGCCTCTCAGTGAGGCCAGCCTTTATTTCTTTCTTTTCATTTTCTGTTCTCTTCTTCTGGAACTTTTCTCTTTGCTTAACTCTTCGTTAAAAATTTTTTTTTAAGATTTTATTTCTTTATTTTTAGACAGAAGGGAAGAGAAGGAGAAAGGGAAGGAGAGAAATGTCAGTGCGTGGTTGCCTCTCACATGCCTCCCAATGGGGACATGGCCCACAACCCAGGCATGTGCCCTGATGGGGAATCAAACCAGCGACCCTTTGGTTTGCAGGCTGGCGCTCAATCCACTGAGCCACACCAGCTAGGGGAAAAACTTTTTTACTTTGATCTTTCCATTTTTCTTTGAACCTTCAGTTTGTTATTTTTAATTTCTAGGGGGTTTTATTTTATCTTTTTTAATAAGCACATGTTCTTATTTCAAGGTTATAATATCTTTTTCCCCTCAGGTTATTGAGGTTAGGTTTTGTTTTTATTTTTGAGGTTTCCCTCTTACTGCATAGTCTTTTTCCTCCACTTTTCCTTTTGCCTCTCTTTAATGTCAAAGCTTTTCTCAGATGTTTGATGATTTATGACACTGCTTATTTTTTAAAATGGAGTACCAAAATATTAATGTCAGTTCTGTGATCCTAAGTGGCACTTGCTAACTGCAGCCCTCACTGTAGGAATTTTACTAGGTTACTGTAACCTGTGATGTCATTATCTATAGGTCTTTTCTCTTTGGCTAATCCCCCAAAGTAGAATTCTGCAGAAAGGGGCTTATACTATCGCCTGCAAAGGATAAGCCCATTTATACACTATGAGCCAAGGGAGGGAAAAGTACTGGGGATTTCAATATACAAGTTTTAGAGAGACTTATTTCATCACTGTTTTCAGTGTGATTACCCTGGCTCTCAGTTGCCCTTCTGTTTTACCTCTTCAGGAAGTCTTCGGTCTTGTGCCTGGAAGAACATATATCCAGTAATACAGAGTGAGGAGGCATGGAAAATCAGGAAGGAGATTTTAACTCATTTAAACAAGCTTTGTGCCAATCTTGTTCTCAGCTTTATCTTCACCTCAACTTCCAAAAGTACCCGATGTAATGTAGTGAGTTTCCTGAGTGTTTGGAGGTCATTTTTCTGTTGTTTGAAATCAGTTTTCCTTTCACTGCTGGCTTAAGTTTTAGCTTTTTCAGGTGCTAAATCAGTTACCATGAGTACTGCATTCCAGCTTCTAAAAGTGTTGCTGTGGTTTCACCTCTTGCCCTTTTTGTTTTTGTGAGTTTACACCCTTAAAAAAAACATTTACTATCATTTAGTGGAGTTTCAATTGGGAATAGGCAAATGCGTGTCTTCATTCTACTATCAGGTTCTTTCGATTTTTTAAAAAAATATTTTATTTATTTATTTTTAGAGAGAGGAGAAGGGAAGGAAAAAGAGGGAGAGAAACATCAATGTGTGGTTGCCTCTCACATGGCCCCCACTAGGGACCTGGCCTGCAACCCAGGCATGTGCCCTGACTGGGAATCGAACCAGTGATCCTTTGGTTCACAGCCCGTGCTCAATCCACTGAGCTACACCAGCCAGGGCTTTTTTTTTTTTTATCGATTTTTTTTTATTGAGGTGAAAATTACATAACATACAGTTAACCACTTAAAAGTCTTCAATTAAGTGGTATTTAGTGTATTTACAATGTTGTGCAACCACCAGCTCGCTCTAGTTTCAAAACTTTTTCATCACCCCTTAAAACACCCCATAACCATTAAGTAATTGCTCTCCATTTCCTCTCCCCCACCCCCATCCTCTGGGGACTTCTAATCTGCTTTCTATCTCTATGATTTTGACTGTTTAAATATATAAACTGCATCATACAAAATATGCCACCTTTTTTGTCTGGCTTCTTTTCCTTAGTGTTTGTAGGTTCATCCAGCTTACAGCATCTGTCAATATTTTGCTCCTCTTAATGGGTGAAGCCCATATACATAATCCATTATATGTATATGTCATAATTTGCTTCCTCATCCATCTATTGATGGACTCTTTGTACCTTTTGGCATTATGGATAATGTTGCTGTAAACATTTGTGTACAATTTTCTGTAAAGACATATGTCTGCATTTTCTTGGATGTATACCTAGAGGTGGAATTGCTGGGTCCTATGGTAATTATATGTTAACTTTTTGAGGCATTGTCAAACTGTTTTCCACAGTGACTGCATATTTTATTTTGCCACCACTAATGTATGAGAGTTGCTATTTCTCCACATCCTCACCAACTCTTGTTATTTTCTGTGTGTGTATTTTATTTATTTAATTTTTATTTTCTAAATTATTTTATTTGTTTATTTTTAGAGAGAGGGGAAAGGAAGGAGAAATACTGGGAGAGAAACATCAATGTGTGGTTGCCTCTCATGTGTCGACCTGGCCTGCAACCCAGGCATGTGCCCTCACTGGGAATCGACCCGGTGACCCTTTGCTTCACAGGCCTGTGCTCAATCCACTGAGCTACACCAGCCAGGGCTGTGTGTGTATTTTAAATGAAAGCCATCCTACTGGGTGTGAAATAGTATCTTTGGTGGTGTTTTGCACTTCATTAATGACCAACCAGGGATGTTGATCATCACTTCATGTGCTTGCTGGCAATTCATATGTCTTTGGAGAAATGTCTATTTAAGTCCTTTGCCTGTATTTTTAAAGATTTTATTTATTTTGCCCTAACTGGCTTGGGTCAGTGGGTTAGGTGTCATCCACAAATAGAAAGGTCGCCCATTCAGTTCCTGGTCAGGGCACATGCCTGGGTTATAGGCCAGGTCCCTGGTTGGGGGCGTGCAGGAGGCATATCCATGTTTCTTTGCCTCTCGTTCTCCCTCCCTTCCCCTCTCTATAAAAATCTTTTAAAGATTTTATTTATTTATTTAATTTTTAGGAAGAGAGGAAAGGGAGGGAGAACGAGAGGGAAAGAAACATTGATGTCCGAGAGAAATATGGATTGGTTGCCTCTTGCGCGCACCCAACCAGGGACCTGGCCCACAACCCAGGCATATGCCCTGACCCGGAGTCAAACCTGCAACCTTCCGGTTTTCAGGAAACACCCAACACATTGAGCTATACTAGTCAGGTCCCTTTGCCTAGTATGTAAATTGGCTTGTCTTTTTGTTGTTGAGCTCTAAGAGTTCTTCGTATATTCTGATAATTATATATCATCACCCACATGATTTGCAAATACTTTCTCCCATTCTCTGAGTTATCCTCACTTTTTAAAAAAAATATTTTATTTGTTTTTAGAGAGAGGAAGGGAGGGTGAAAGAAAGGTAGAGAAACATTGCTGTGTGAGAGAAACATCCATTGGTTGCCTCTCGCGTGCCCCCAGCCAGGGACCTGTCCTGCAACTCAGGAGTGTGCCCTGACCAGGAATTGAACCAAATTGGAGACCTTTCACTTTGTGGGACAACACCCAACCCACTGAACCACACCAGTCAGGGCCACTTTTTTAAACATTGAATTTATTGTGGTGACACTGGTTTAAAAAATTACACAGGTTTCAGGTACACAGTTCCATGCATATCCACCACCTCAAGTCAAGTCTCCTTCCATCATTATTTATTTACATTTATCCCTCCTACCCCCTCCACCTCCCCACACCCCTGCAGTCACCACACTGTTGTCTGCCTTCACTTTTTTTCTACTTTCTTGATAATATCTTTTGATGCACAAAAGGTTTTAATTTTTATGAAGTCCATTTTATGTAGTCTTTCTTTTGTTGCTTGTACTTTCAGTATCAAATTGAAGAATCCCATGGCCAAACCCTAGGTCATGAAGGTATACACCTATGTATTCTTCTATGTAGTATGGTTTTATCTCTTATATTTAGGTCACTTTGGTCTACTTTGAGATAATTTTTATATCAAGTATGAGGTGAGGGTTCAATTTCATTCTTCTGTATGTGGTTGTCCAGATGAACCAGCATTGTTTGTTGAAGGGACAATTCTTTCCACCATTGAATTGTCTTAGCACCCTTGTCAAAAATTAATTAGCCGTAGGTGTTTTGCGTTTATATTTCTGGACTTTTGATTACTTTTGCTTTGTAGCTTTGTAGTAAGTTTTGAATTGTTAAGTGTGAGTCGTCTTTTGTTGTTGTTGTTTTCAATATTATTTTGGTTGTTCCTGGCCCCTTTCAGTTCCTTATAAATTTGAGGATTGGTTTTTCCATTTCTGCAGAAAAAGCCATAGAAATTTTAGTAGAGATTTCATTGACTCTGTAGATTGCTTTGTGGAATATTGCAGTGTTAATATTAACACTTCCAGTCCATGAACATGAAAATCTTACCATTTATTTAGGTCTTTAATTTCTTTCAGCAATATTTTGTAGTTTTTAGTGTACAAGTTTTTTTTGCTTACCTGGTTAAATTTATTCCTAAATATTGTATTCATTTGGAGGATATTGTAAATAGAATTATTTTCTTAATTTTCTTTTTGGATCATTCATTGCTGGTATATAGAAACACAACTGCATTTTGTGTGTTTGATCTCCTACCCTGAAACTTCCCTGAATTCATTTATCAGCTCTAGTTGTGTTTTGTGGATTCTGTGAGACCTTCTACATACAGAATTATGTATCTGCAAATAGGGATAGTTTTACTTCTTCCTTAACAATTTGAATGCCTTTTATTTCTTTTTGTTGCCTAATTGCTCTGGTTAGGACTTTCCAGTACAATGTTGAATATCAGTGGTGAAAGCTAGCATCACCTTGTTCCTCATTTTAGGGGGTAAACTTTCAGTTTTTCATTATTAAGTATGATGTTAGCTGTGAATTTTTCATAAATACCACTGATCATTTTAAGGAAGTTTCCTTCTGTTCCTAGTTTGCTGCATATTTATTTTTCATTGTGAAAAAGGGTGTTGAATTCTGTTAAATATTTTTTCTGTGTCAATTCAGATGATCATGTGTTTTTTCTACCCTTCATTCTAGTAATGTAATTTTTATATTTTGAACTTCCCTTGCATTCCTGGGGTAAATTCCATTTGTTCCTTTTAATGTGCTGTTAGATTTGGTTTGCTAGTATCTTGCTCAGGGTTTTTGTGTCTGTATTCATAAGAAATAGCATTCTGTAATTTTCTTGTGGAATCTTTATCTTGCTTTGATATGAAGGTAATACTTGCCTCATAGAATGTGTTAGGAAGTGTTCTCTATTCTTTGGGAGAGTTTGAGAAGAATTGCTGTTAATTCTTCTCTAAATCTTTGTAGAAGTTACCAGTGATGCCATCTTGTGCTGGACTTTTTTTGTTTGGAGATTTTTGGGCTATGATTTGATCTCTTTATTTGCCATTGGTCTATAGAGATTTTCTGTTGAGTCAGTTTTGGTAATTTGTGTGTTTATATAAGACTTTCTAGTAGATTGTCTATTCTGGTGTTGTACAATTGGTAGTATTCTTATCATAGTATTCTTATAGCATTTTTTATCAGTATCAGTTATAACACATCCTAACGGAGTCCACTTAGCTTGTATTACTGTTTTCTTTGAAAATTTTCTTTCCTGAAATCATTCATGTAGACTCTTCAAAGGGCTAATTCTTTAACCTCTGAACTCTGCATTGGCTCTTCAAATAAATAACAGCTGTACAGAATCAGTAATACCTGGTTATGTATCAGGATCTGAGGAAAACCATTTGAAACCATTTGTCTTGTAATTCCCTATTGATGTTGCTACTGTTGTTCTCAATTTTTCAACCACCCACTCTTGCTGAAAGACTGATACAAGTTTATTTTCTCTGAACAAGTTTCTTCAGTTGCTGCAATCAAACACAATTTAAATAAATCACCATCAGTAAATAGCTTTCTTTACTTGACTAAGAAGTGAGCCATTCAGAAACTTTCTGTGGTGGTAGCCTTGTTTTTATTTTTTCTTTTTGTGAAGAAATCCTTTTGTGATGAGGTATTCTGCTTTCTCTGATTTTTTTTTTCCTGTGAGTTGAAAGTATTGTGAATGCTTAACATGGTAATTAATACAGATGTATAAGGTATTCTTATAGCACAACCACATCATTCACTGCACAATAAACATAATGCTTTGCCATCTAAATTTGGTAACAAAATAACTCATTCTGGTATGCCTTAAAAGTGTGAATTGAATTGGAAGTCCACTTTTCTCTTTCTTGTTTTGAGTGATGCACTGATAAGTTAAAAAAATGTTGCAATACCTCAATATGCAGTACACTCAGAATGCTGTCAGGTTGGAACTGTGCCTCTGCAATTTGTTCGTGTGCCAGGTGATATTGGGAAGTAATATCTCTCACAGGTAAGTACTCAGCTCTATACTTGTGTCGAAGTAACCTCTCCAGGGGTGTCCCACCTTTTGGCATCTCTGCACCACACTGGAGGAAGAGTCATCTTGGGCCGCACATTAAATACATCGCAACGCATAATCACAAAAAAGTCTCATAATGTTTTAAGAAAATTTACGATTTTGTACCAGGCCACATTCACAGCCATCCTAGGCTGCATGTGGCCCGTGGGCCCACAGGTTGGACACCCCTGGGCCAACAATATGGATACAGATACATGGCTCTGTTCCATTAAAACTTTATTTGTGGACACCAGAATTTGAATTTCACATCATTTTGTGTCATAGAACAGTAGTATTTTGATCTTTTTTCAACTAACTTGAAATGACTCTTAGCTGTGCAGGAACAACAGGTGATTGGCCAGGTTTGGTCCCTGGCCTTTATTTTGCCAACACCTGCTTTGCTGTGTTGTCCAGATTACTTGCATGCTTGCGTAGGGCCCCCTGGTGGCTGAAGGAACACAGAGCAAATAAGTCTTCACATTGTCAAATTTCTGAAGTGTGCCATGAATTGAAGAAGTCTAGAGTTGGGAATCTGGACCTAGGACTCTTTATCATAGTGAGATTTTAATTTATTTTATTTTATTTTAATTATTTTATTGTTGTTCAATTACAGTTGTCTGTATTTTCTCCCCAATTGTAGTGAGATTTTAGTAGCCACTTACATAATTTCCAGAGCTTGAGTTTTGGTGACACTTGGGGAAAAGATAGAGCATCAGTCTTCCACATTTTGTATTCTGATCTCTACAATTCTTAATGACATCATTATGATTTAGAATGTTTGCTCCACCTACAGTTTATTTGGGGGAAGGGTGTGGATTTTAGCATTAATCAAACATTAAAATGGCATTGGTACAAAAATTATGTTTGAATGAAAGTATAGTTTTCCAAGGGCGATTCTATTTCCTTCCCTCCTTCATTTTTTTCCTCAAAAGGTTGAGGTTTAATAAAGGAATAAGTTTTGCTACTTTATCAACTAGATTTTTAACTACAACTGCGTGATGGTAAAAAAAATTAGTGACTGCTATTAATATGGTAGGGTGTTGCTATTTCCCCTTTAAAGTAAGGTACCAGCATTTTTTTATTGTATCATCAGTATGCATTTTATGACAATAACATGTACAGGTTGAGCAGCCTAGGGCTGTCTTTATATTTTAAAGAAAACAAGTATTTACATTATTCTGGGTTGTACTGCATTTTAAAAAAAGGTCAAACGTATGTATGCTTACCCCTTAGACACGATAAAGCTGTCCTGGAGTGTACAGCTTTAATACCATCATTAAAGTTGTTTACAAAAGGTGGTTTTTTTAATGGTGATAAAACACGCACAACAGAAAATTGACCATCTTAACCATTTTTTAAAAAGATTTTTTATTTATTTGTCTTTAGAGGGGAAGGGAGGGAGAGAGGGAGAGAAATATCAATGTATGGTTGTCTCTTGTGCATCCCCTGCCGGGAACTGGCCTGCAGCCCAAGCATGTGCCCTGACTGAGAATCGAGCCGCGGTCGTTTAGTTTGCAGGCCTGCATTCAATCCCTCAGTCCACTGAGCTACACCAGCCAGGGCCATCTTAACCATTTTTAAATGTACAGTTTAGTGGCCTTACGTATGGTCACATTGTTGTGCACTTACGTGGTCGAGGGTTTTTTTAAATTTAATCTTGTACTTTTTTCTGTTACCATTTAGTCCCCTTATACCCTTCTCCTCCCAGATGGGTGAGTTTTTTTAATCTGCCATTTTAAATTATTTTGTGAGTGGGACCCAAGGAATGAAACCCACTTGCTCTGGCCAGTCCCAGATTTACTATCCTATTTGTGAAATAATGAACATGAACTAAATTTGTAAGTTTATATATTTTTAAAGGAAAATTTAATTTGTAAAGAAGCTATAGTTGGATAGAATATTCTTAAAGAACAAGTTGCTCTGGATGATTCCAAGATACTCTGACTGCCTTTTCTTTTGCAACCATCTTCTCTCCATTCTGATTTCCTGTTTCTAATCTGTGGACTAGATGAGCAAATAATCCCCTAGATGTGGGGTCACTAAAATTGTGTACAGAGGGTCTGAGTGAGGGCCCAATGAAAATTCCTGTGAGTTGAAAATAGGAGCTTTTACATTGTGTGTGTTGGATTGTTGAGAGACTTGCTTGCTTTTCTCTGTTCAACAACCAGGTGATAGCTAAGTTGTAGAAAGTTCTTGGCAATTATCCTAATTCAGCCAGACTGATAACATTGCGGAGAAAATACATGGTTCAAAAATTTCAAATTGAGGATTTTGATATAACTTAGGGATTAATATAAATTGTATCAGGGGAAATACTTTTATCAACTTTAACAAATATTTTTTCTGTAGGACTAATAAACATCAGGATTTGCAAGGTACTAGATACAGAGCAGTTGAAGTTATTCTTATATTTAATAGAGATCATGTCATTCCCTTTTTAAAACTTTTTGATGGTTTCCATTAGCCTTAAAGTAAAATTCAAACTCCTTATCATGATCTTTCTAGTTTTTGTTTCTTTTACTTCTCCCCCTTCAGCTCATAACTCTAGCCACATATCAGGCCTTTCACTTCCTCAGAGTCTTATTTGACTCAGTATTTGCTTATATTATCCCTCCTGTGTTAGAGTTATCACCTCTTCTACCCACTTTTCTTCACTTCATCTTTTAGATGTTAGCTTACATGCTACTTTCTCATAAAGCCACCCTCTCTGTAAAATAGGTTCCTTTAGTTTCTGTTCTACCACTCAGTAGTACTGAATAATTTTTAATTTGTCTTTGTGTATGCTTGATGAGGGCAGGGACCATACTTATCTTATTTAGTCTTTATATGCGTGGCATCTAGAACAGTTTCTAGAAAATAGTAGTTGTGTTATAAATAGTTGTTGAGTAAATAAGCACTTTCCTTACTTGTTTTTTGAGATACCATACTCTTTTGGTTCTTCTACCGTTTCACTGACAGTCCCTTCTTACTCATTCTTCTTTTGTCTCCCTGATCCCTAAAGTTCAGAATCCCATATACCTCAGTTGCCTGCTTCTTCTTTATCTACACTCCATTCCTAGTCATCCCTTTTGGCCTTGTGGCTTAAAATATTCTCTGTCCATTAATGACTCTTAAATTTACATGGCCTACTCGAGACTTTATATATACAAGTATCTACTTGATTACCTCCATTTGAGAAGCTTATTAGCATCTCACATTTAGTATGTTCCAAGTAGAATTTTTAAAATTCTCACTTGAGGACTTTTTTTTTCTTTTTTTAGAGAGAGAGGAACAGGGGTGGGAAGAGAGAGAGATCAGTTGGTTGCCTCCTGCATGTGCCCTAACTGGAGATCCAACAGGGGATTGAATGGGCAACCTAGGTATGTACCCTGACTGGGATCGAACCTGCAGCCTTTTGGTTTATGGGAGGATACTCCAACCAACTGAGCCACATGGCCATGGCCAAAGTAGAGTTTTTGATTTCCTATTTTCTAAATCTCTCTCACTTTCTTCTTTGTTTAGGTAATTAGAAATATAGGTGTTTTTTTTTTTAAAAAAATCCTCACCTCAGGATAGGTTTATTGACTTAAGAGGGTGTCGGGGAGGAAGAGAGGGAGGGACAGAAAGAGAAAGAGAGAGAGAGAGATTGATCGGCTGCTTCCCATACACATCATGAGTGAGGATCATATCTTCAACCTAGGCATGCAATCTGACCAGGAATTGAATCCACAACCTTTGGCATATGGTGTGACACTCCAACCAACTGAGCCACCTGGCCAGAGCTAGAAATACAGTTCTTATAATAATAGCTCAGGCCCAAAACCTTGGTGTCAACCTGACTCCTCCCTTACTCACATCCAATTGTCAGTGAGTTGTCAGCTCTGCCTTAATTAAAAAAAAAAATCTCACTTCTTACTGCATTTCTTCTTTTACAGACCATCACCACCCAGGTCCCATGCCCCATTATTTTGTACCTGGATCATTGCAGTAGTCCTTTATTTAAATGAATATCAGATCATGACACTCCTTTGCTTAGAACCCTCCAGTGGGTTCTCATCTCCTAATACAAAACAGCCATTCTACTGGTTTGTATGATACTTGACTAATGACTGTCATCACCCCCACCCCTATCCCTTTTCATCCAAACTCCCCAGTTCTAGTCCCACTGGCTTTCTTGCTTTTTATCATACACTCCAGAAATAGTCCATCTTTAGGCCTTTGCACCCACTGTATCTTCTACCTTCAGTGTTCTTTTTCTAGATTCTATATAGCTCAGTTCCAAATATCCTTTTGGATCTCCTCAAATATTGGAGGAGGACCCTTTCCAGATCTCCCTATCTAAATTAACTTTCTCTCATTTTCTCATTCTGTTCTCTTCACCCTATTTTATTTTTCCTTTTGTTGGGTTGACTAAAAAGTCCATTTAGTTTTTCCATAAAATGAAGACACATTTTTTATTTTCACCAATAACTTCATTGATTTGGATATTTTGAGTATGTTGGCTCTCTCCTGCTATTGGCTTCTAGTGGGTAGAGGCCAGGGGTGCTGCTAAACAACTTCCAGTGCATAAGACAGTCCCACCGCAAAGAATTATTTGGCCAAAATGTCAGTAATACCAAGAAACTTTGCAAACCACTTTGACATGTTTGATCAGTCACAGTACCTTCTCCATACACTGCACAAATCTTTTTTTGCGTTTTAGTTGTATTTTTACCTTTCTGGAGATAAAAAGCATGATACGCCAAAAATGTTGCATATTTTCTTCTATCTTCAATATTAAGATGGCTGCACAAAAATTCACCAATTTTGATGTTTCTTTTTAAATGTCCACTGATATGACAGCTGTCACAAAATAATCTAACAAAATTGTTTCAAATGAAGTTAAAGACAAGCACTACTAGAGCCATTGTATGGAAAAGAACTAAATGAACTTCTTGGTCAACCCGATATTCTATGTCATCACCCAACATACGTTATTAGAATGTAAGTTCTGTGAGGATGGGGGCTTTGTTTTGTGTTCTCTTGTGTTTTCAGTGCCTAGAGCATAACATCTATATAGTGGCTGCTCAGAAATATTTGTTAAACAAATGATCACATTGCTTCTGGTTCAGGACAAAATACACATACATGGTTGAAAAGTGAACAGCACAAACTTAGCACCCTCAAAAGTGGCAGAATGGGGATATAGAAAGAAAACGTTTTCTTGATGACCTTATTGAACTTATAAAATAACCAATTCTGGAGCTGTCCTACCTTTGGACTCTTAATGCCTGCTTGAGTGTGGTTGGTAGGGTACATGAATGTCTTGCATGAGATGGACAACAATTTGAACATTTCACCTAAAATGTCATGTGGTGTGCTTGAGTGTGATATTGTTATGTTACAGAATTACATGCTTATGATTTTGTAATAAAAGGGCATTATTTGTGCCAGACCCTACATTGGATAATAAGTACTCTCCCCTCCTTTCAGCTACTTTGAGTTGTTTTTTCTGTTCTTTGCAGCCTAGAAACATCACATTTTATACAGATCTATTTTACTCCCAAATTACACTAAATTTAAAAATAATATTCTGTTGGAAGAAACCGAAGTAAAACTGATGATACTCATGTCGTTCCGATGTTACAAATTAAAGTAAGTCTTTTAAAACAAATGTCTCTACATGGTAGGGGTGCTCAAAATGTGCGCACCCTATGATTTAGTAACCCCACCCTTAGGAATTTATCCTTGGAGGCTAATTCAAAAGAAGACATAAATAAAATGATCCCCGAAGAACAACAACAACAAAGGAAGACATAAAGCCTTTCATATAGAGATGGTCAGTGCTACATTATTTATAAAATAAAATGTAGGAAATAACTATAAGTGACTCTTCAAATTTTATTTTTCAATTATAGTTTACGTGTAATATTGTTTTGTATTAGTTTCATGAGTGCAGTATAGTGGTTAGACAGTCATACCTTATAGAGGGTTTCCCCTGATATTTCCAGCACCCTTGCACCATACATAGTTTTTACAATATTATTGACTATATTCCCCTATGCTTTATTGTATATCTCCATGACTATTTTGTAACTACCAATTAGTACCTCTTAATCTCTTCACCTTTTCACCCAGTCCCCGGTTCCTCTCCCCTCTGGTAACTATCAGTCTTTTTCTGTCAATGAGTCTGTTTCAGTTTTATTTATTTTCTTAGATTCCACGTATAAGTGAAACCATGTGGTCTCTGTCTATCTGTGACTGACTTATTTCACTAAACATAATACCTCCTAGGTCCATCCGTGTTGTTACAAATGGTAAGATTTCATTCTTTTTTATGGCTGAGTAATATTCCATTGTATATGCGCACCATAACTTTTTTATCTGCTCATCTTTTGATGGATACTCGGGTTGTTGAAAATTGTTTAGAAACTTTATAAAGCTCAATTAAATATAAAAATATTGAAAGACAGTGGTTAACACACAATACAATACAGATGATATATTACAGAATTGTATACCTGAATAATTTTATTGATCAATTTCACCCCAATAAATTCAATAAAAAGTAAAAAAATATATTGAAAGACAAAGTTGTATGTTATACAGGCAAAATAAATCTAGACTTAGAAGTCAGTATATTGTTATTCTTGGTGGAAAGGTAATGACTTAGAAGAGAGATAAAGTGGGGGGGTTCCGGGATCTTCACGTTCCTCTTTTTTTAAAGATTTTATTTATTTATTTTTTAGACAGGGAGGGAGGGAGACAGAGAGAGAGAGAGAGAGAGACACATCATTCAGTTGCCTTTCACGTGCCCCCAGCTGGGGACCTGGCCCACAACCCAGGCATGGGCCCTGATCGGGAACTGAACCAGTGACTTTTTGGTGTGCAGGCTGGTGCTCAGTCCATTGAGCCACACCAGCCAGGGCCGCCTCTTAAGTTTTAAAAAGGGAAAGACAGGGTAATTGACTTGTATTGAGTTCCCACTAACTCTTAGTCATTGTGTTAGGTTCTTGTCTTAAAAACAGTCCTATGTGTTTTAGGTGATACTCTGCTCAACTCCTGCCGGTTTAATAGAAAAAACAGCCTCATCAGTGTGAGGTTCAAGCAGATTAAATAACATGTTCAAGTTCACACAGCTTTGGACTGGCAGAGCCAGAGTTTAAAATACGGGGCTGGGTTTTTATTTTTTGTTCTATTGTTGTAATACATGTAAAAACTCTTTACTGAATATGTTCACTAACTACACAACACCTTAAAAGCTCTAGATTCTAGAACTTACAGAAATAGTTAAATAGTTAAATTGTAAGATTGTAAGATTGTAAGGTGTGTGCTGGCTAATGTCAGCAACACCAGGAGTCTAAAGATATGGGTTACTTTCTGGGGTACTGATGTAATAAAACAATGTGATCTTGAGTACTTTTGAGAAAAGGCTAAAAATTTGTGCCTATCTCTGTTGCATCTATGAACAGTTTTGTCTGTGGTTTCCCAATGATGACCTCTTAGGAAAATGTGAAGGTGTTCAACCAGTACCTTCAACCAGTAGAGCTCTGTATTTCCTCCTCTGTGAAAATAGATAATAATCACTTCTCCCTAAAAGTGAAGTTGCAAAATGCCCTTATTGCTGCAGACACTCTCAATTGGTAATTTGGCAGGAGTTGTTTAGTGTAAATACTCCAGCAAGGGGTGCATTTTAAAAGTTCTGTCCTTATTAGGATTATTTTAACAGCTAATCATAAATTAAGGTCCCAATGAATTATTTTCTAATTGAGGTAAATGATCCAGTGGCATCATGGGGCTTTCATTACCTGGTCTGCTGTGACCAGAATATGAATTCTTGATAGTGGGACTGTGGAAGAAAAAGCTGTTATTGTTAATCATAGTAATTCCCTTAACAACAAAAAAAAGTTTTGAATTTTACTGCAAGGAAACTAAGACCTTGGAGAGATGAAGTGATTTGACTAAGATCTCACAGTGAAATGGCAGAGGCAGACAAGAATCTAGGAGTCTTGAGTTGAGTCGGTAATCCTTTTCATTAATAAATTTAGTGAGTAGCCCTAGCTGGTGTAGTTCAGTGGTTTGAGCACTGACTTGTGAACCAGAGGGTTGCTGGTTTGATTCAGTCAGGGCATGTGGCCTGGGTTTTGGGCCAGGCTCCTGATGGGGAGCGTGAGAGAAGCAACCACACATTAATGTTTCTCTCCCTCTCTTCCTCTCTCCCTTCCCCTCTGCCTAAAAATAAATAAAATCTTTAAAAATAAATAAATAAATTTAGTGAGTATACTTAAAACTAAAAACCTTTCAAAACCTTGGTTTTATCCTTTACCTTGCTTCAACCTACAGACCTTAGATGAGACTGAATTTGTATGATTAGATATATCACTCTATAATTATGAATATTTTTAGAATTAATGGATATGATGATTTCTTTTATAAAAGCATTTATTTTTTTCAGGTAATGTTTTCTGATTCTCATTTTAGAAAATGTGAAAAGAGAAAAAGTTATACATAATTATATATGTAATAATTATGTATATCTACAGAAACATTTGGCAAAACACACACCACTCTTTAATGGAGCTAATGATGTACCTTTTATGTCCCACTGTTTTCTCTCAAGATTATTATTATTATTTACTTTCTCATCTAGTAATTTATACATCTCAATTTTCTAATTTCTTGTTTTATTGATTTTTTTGCTCCCCCCCATAGATCTTGAGCCAGATGATTGTGCATCCATTTACATCTTTAATGTAGATCCACCTCCATCTGCTTTAAACTCACCACTTTGCTTACCACATCATGGATTACCGTCTCATCCTTCTGTTTTGTCACCATCGTTTCAGCTCCAAGGTCACAAAAACTATGAAGGAACTTGTGAGATTCCGGAATCTAAATACAGCCCATTAGGTGGTCCCAAACCCTTTGAGTGTCCAAGTATTCAAATCACATCCATCTCTCCTAACTGTCATCAAGAAGTAGATGCTCCTGAAGATGACCTACATATAAATGACCCAGAAAAGGAATATTTGGAAAGGCCTTCTAGAGATCATCTCTATCTTCCTCTTGAGCCATCTTACCGGGAGTCTTCCCTTAGTCCTAGTCCTGCCAGCAGCATCTCTTCCAGGAGCTGGTTCTCAGATGCATCATCTTGTGAGTCTCTTTCACATATTTATGATGATGTGGATTCAGAATTGAATGAAGCTGCTTCCCGATTTACTCTCGGATCCCCTCTGACTTCTCCTGGTGGCTCTCCAGGGGGCTGTCCTGGAGAAGAGTCCTGGCATCAACAGTATGGACTGGGACACTCCTTGTCACCCAGGCAATCTCCTTGCCATTCTCCTAGATCTAGTGTCACTGATGAGAATTGGCTGAGTCCCAGGCCAGCCTCAGGACCCTCATCAAGGCCTACTTCCCCCTGTGGGAAACGGCGGCACTCTAGTGCTGAGGTTTGTTATGCTGGGTCCCTTTCACCCCATCACTCACCTGTTCCTTCTCCTGGCCATTCCCCAAGGGGAAGTGTAACAGAAGATACCTGGCTCAATGCTTCTGTCCAAGGTGGATCAGGCCTTGGTCCTGCACTTCTTCCACCATTTCAATACTATGTAGAGACTGATATCCCTCTAAAAACAAGGAAGACTTCTGAAGATCAAGCTACTGTACTACCAGGAAAATTAGAGCTCTGTTCAGATGATCAAGGGAGTTTATCACCATCTCGGGAGACTTCAATAGATGATGGCCTTGGATCTCAGTATCCTTTAAAGAAAGATTCATCTGGTGACCAGTTTCTTTCAGTTCCTTCACACTTTACCTGGAGCAAACCCAAGCCTGGCCACACCCCTATATTTCGGTGAGTTGATGAAATGGCTGCCTTGTCATTCATACTTACGGGTTATTGGTAGTATGTGAAACTGCATTATCTATATGGAATGGTTTGAACATTTTCCCTCCTTCTCTCTCTCCTTTTTTTTTTCAATTTCTTCCAGACAAATAACTTTAAGTCTGCATTTATTTTCCTTTGAGTCTTAAAAGTGTCTTTAGGTAGGCTAAAACTATAAAGTTATAGTTTTTAAAGTTTAGATAATGAATTGTAGATAACAAAGTACATTTAAGAATAAGGAATTTTCTTTGTTTTCGTACTTACTGATTTTTAGAGAGAGAAAGGAAGAGAGAGAAAGAGAAATATTGATTTGTTGTACTACTTAGTTATTCATTTCACTGGTTGATTCTTGCATGTGCCCTGACTGAACCTTATCGAACCCTGATCGAACCCTCAACCTTAGAGTTTGGGACAACACTCTAACCAACTCAGGTACTTGGCCAGGGCTAGCAGGAATTTTCTTATCTAAAAAAGGGTTTTTGTAAAAGATGAATTATAGTGTGAATTGAATTACTAATAACTAGTTGAGAATAGAATTTTTATATTTTTAAGAGCTCAAGATATAAATGAAGTTTGCCTTTTCATATTTGGCAAGTTTTTAAAAAAATAATTTTTATCTTTTTATAAGTTTGTCCATTTTTTTGGTGTGTAGAGGAAGTTTTAATTTTTATGTATTCAAATTTGTGTTTTCCCTTATGGCTTTTGGGTTTTGTGTTATATTTAAAACCTTACCCCCACTCTGAAGTAATTAAAAAATAAATAAAAATCTAATTTTCATTTTTTCTAATAAAATTTTAAATATATTTTTATAATATATGTATGTAACATATATGGTATTTTTATTATAAATATTTATATTAGTATATTGTATTTGTAAGTTTTATATATATACACATATTTATATAGAATCTTGAGTCTAGCTAAGGACTGAAGAACAGTGTAATGACTTCATTTTCCAAATGGCTTATCAGTCATCACAGTACCATTTTTAGAATTGATGTAGTATAAAATTGATTAGAACAACTGTAATGGAACAACTATGAAAAAAATAAAAATAAATAAAATTGATTAGAAAAGACAACTTTACCATGTAGTAAATCACTACATAGAGTTGCATCTGTTTACTTTTTTATATTTTGTTTACATTATAGAAAAAGCTTTTTCATTAGTATGAATGTTTATTTATGGCTCCACTTTTTTTTTTAAATTTTATTTTATTTTTCTTTAGAGGGGAAGGGAAGGGAAGGAGAGAGGGAGAGAAACATCAATGTATGGTTGCCTCTCATGCATCCCCTGCTGGGAACTGGCCTGCAACCCAGGCATGTGCCCTGACTGGGAATCGAACCACGATCTTTTGGTTCACAGGCCCGCGCTCAATCCACTGAGCTACACCAGCCAGGGCTATGGCTCCACATTTTTAGAAAATATAATGTAAAATTATGGTGTTGAAGGTACCTTTGAACCCATCACTCTGCTTCTGAAAATTATCTTAATTTTTTTAGGACTTTGCTTAAGTCTGCACAGGTGTAGAAAGTAGCTGAGAGTTGATGAAGTTGTTTCAGACTAATATAAGCTAATACCATTGAGCTACACAATGGCTGGTAAAGCTAGGATGAGGACATTGAAGGAATCAGTGAAATAATTTAGAAATTTACAGTAGGAATTCTAGCACTTAGAAGGGTGAAAAGACCTTGAAGTCCTATTTCTGCAATCACTGAGAAGATAATACTGTTTAATACAAATCTTTCTAGCTTTGGGTTCATTAATATTTGACCTGTAGATATATAAGTTGTTTCTTTTCTAATTTCATATTTTCAGTGTTGATATATCTAAGTGAGCCTGTAGCCCTTTAAACTCTTGAAATTATCTTACTGATCATTTGACATGTTTCTTTGAAATTGACATTTAGAGATGCTGCCATGATAGACCTAATATTTTTTAAGCTAAATATTACTAAAATTAAATTTTTATCTCAAATTGCAATATATTGCTAACTGTAAGCAATATTTCAGAGAGATAGGGTAAAGAGCAACAGGAGGGGAGTGGGGAGAGCAACATGTACCATAGACTGACTTCTGTAGCCTCATACCAGGGGGGAAGACAATATCCTGAGACACAGGGGCCTTTGGATCCTTGGAGAGATACTGATGTACATACACAGAGTTGTGCATTTTTGCTTTAAGAAATCAAAATATTATTATTTTGATTGTTTTTGTAATTATATACATACAGTTGAGAAACAGGTGTAGTTTTACAAATGTTAGAATTGTCCTTTCTTAAAAAATACAGAAAATCAAAAAAGTTGATAAAATTTATTTTATTCTTTAGGTTAAAGAATTACTTCTTGAGTACCTACCATATACAGTGTTGTAACTTATTAAGTGCATTTTTATTTTAGAATTTTTTGTTTCCGAGACCACTGGAAGAAATGTTGGTGCTGGCAAAGTGATTTGAATCAGTGCTTGGCAATAATAGTATGGTGAAATGAATCTTTGTGTGTTTTGTTTATAGCACATCTTCATTACCTCCACTAGACTGGCCTTTACCTACTCATTTTGGACAATGTGAACTGAAAATAGAAGTGCAACCTAAAACTCATCATCGAGCCCATTATGAAACTGAAGGTAGCCGAGGAGCAGTAAAAGCATCTACTGGTGGACACCCTGTTGTGAAGGTATGAGAGTTTGTGGGCATGTTTTGCAGAAACTGTGCATCTGTTAATGATTGAGTCTATTCATTTAGGCACTGCTGAGCCTGGAGAGAGAAAATTAAAAACCAGAAAGCCTCTATTGAGGTTTTGTGTCCTTGTTGATAAGGCAGCACTTCCACACTGAGTTTTTCTTGCTAGGCTAAAAGATACTCTTGGCCTGGCTGGTGTGGCTAAGTGGATTGAGTGATGGCCTGTGAACCAAAAGGTCACTGGTTCAATTACTAGTTAGGGCACATACCAGGCCCCCAACTGGGGACATGCCAGAAGCAACTGATCAGTGTATCTCTTACACTTTGATGTTTCTGTCCCTCTTTCTTCCTCCCTTCCCCTCTCTCTAAAAAGTGAATAAATAAAATCTTTTTTAAAAAAGGATATTTCTGGGGGTAAAAGGCAGGAAACTACTTGAACAACAATTAAAATAAAAAATAAAATAAAAAAAGGTATTTCTCCTGGACTGACTCTCCAGCTGGGGAAAAAAGATTATAGTGATCAAACAGTTGTTTCTCTGATTTTAAAAAAGTGGATGTTTATAAATATAATACATGCTCATTTAAAATCGACATAATACAGAAAGTAGAAAGAAAAAAGCAATACATTAACCATGAGTATGTTTATAAATAGAATACATACTCATTTAAAAACCAGGAAATACAGAAAAGTAGAAAGAATAAAGCAATAAATTACCCAAAGTCTAAAATACTCAGAAACAAACAATGGTTAACATTTGATTAACATTCTAAATAATTCTCTGGTCTTGTTATTCTAGATCATGTTATCTAGAATATATAAAGAATTCTCAGAACATTATTTATATATATATATATATATATATATATATATATAGAGAGAGAGAGAGAGAGAGAGAGAGAGAGAGAGAGAGAATATCTAAAGAACTCTCAACGTTAAAAAGCAATTATGATAGAAAATGGCAAAAGACATGAATAAACATTTTACCAGGGAGGAGAAAGATGATCAGTAAGCATATGAAAAGAGTGTCTACATTATTGGCCATTAGAAAAATGCAAGCCCTAGCTGCTAGGGCTCATTGGATGGGGCTCCAGCCTGCAAACCAAAAGGTCACTGGTTCGATTCCCTGTCAGGGCACATTCCTTGGTTGTGGGCCAGGCCCCCCAGTTGGGGGCATGCGAGAGGCAACTGATCCATGTGTCTCTCCTCTTTCTCCCTCATTTCCCCTCTTTCTGCGAAATACATACATAAAATCTTTTTTAAAAGTGAAAAAAATGCAAATTAAAACCACAGTGAGATACCACTACATGCCTACTAAAACAGTTAACATAAAATGGAGCGATAGTACTGATTGCTGACAAGGATGCCAAGAAAGGGGATCCCTCATAAATTGCTGTTGGGAGTGTAAAGTAGTATAGCCATTTTGGAAGATAGTTTGTCAGATTCTTAAAAAACTATTCTGAAAATGGCCAAGCTGTATAGATGGAGACTAGATGAGTACTTGCCAGGGAACAGGATAGGTTGAAGGTTGAGAATATAAAGGGGTAGCACAAGAGCATTCTTTTGTGGTGATGGAAAAATTCTGTATCTTGACTGATACGGTCGTTACTTGAATCTGCACATAGGAAAAATTGCATAAAACTGTACATATATTTTATTATACAGTGATAAATTTATTAAGGCATAAATATTTGAGTCTTACCCCAAAAGTTACTGAAATTTTTAAAATGGGGGATGTGATTTATTTTTATCTTTAGACATTGTATTTCATCATACACCAAGATCCAGTTCCAAATGATGATTTTTAATAGGATACTGTTATGTACACATTTTCAGTTTAAAGAGATTTGTATTATTGAGATTTAATTTTGTATTTTTAGTATCTGTACAATGTGTTGTCATGTTTCTGATATATTCAGATCCCGCCCCCACCACCAAGTAATTTAGCAGAACTGATAATAGAACTTCTTATTGAAGTTGTTCTAGTTTGTCCTATAGTGTCCTTCAGGCTTTAACCTTCCAGCTTTAGTTAAATTAAGCAGGCACAGACTTTTGCTATGGAAGCAGTACATAAACACAACTTGGCTCCCTTACTTCTGTGAAGCAGAGGGTTGCATGAAGAGAAGTATACTGATACTAGATGAATGTTTTTAGAGAGTAGTGTTAACAGTAGCAATAATTTGTTTATTGCCTGCAACATAATGCTTCTCTAAAAATGGGATGGGATGCAATGACTGGTACCACTCCATGACCTGTTAGGAACCGGGCTGCACAGCAGTTCATTTTATTCATTAGACTCCACATATAAGTGAAATCATATGGTACTTGTCTTTCTCTGACTGGCTTATTTCACTTAGCATAGTGCTTCCCAGGTCCATCTATGCTGTTGCAGAGGGTAAGATTTCCTTTTTTTGTTTTCAAGTCCAAGTAACAGCTTTTTAATCCAAGCATCTAATGATGGACACTTGGGCTGCTCCCAAATCTTGGCTATTGTAAATAATGCTACAGTGATCATAGGGGTGCATATATTCTTTCAAATTAGTGTTTTGTTTTTGTTTTTTTCAGATAAATTCCTAGAAGTAGAATCGCTGGGTCATAAGGCAGTTCCATTTTAATTTTTTAAGTTAATTCCATACTGCTTTCCACAGTGGGTGCATCAATCTTCATTCCCACTGACAGTATACGAGGATTCCCTTTTCTCCACATCTTCTCCAACACTTGTTGTCTGTTCATTGTACTGGAACTTTTACAGTGGATACTCATCATGTCAAAACAAGAAGAGAAAAGTAGATTTCAAATGTCATTTTTTCAAGACACAATAGACTGTGCATTATTTTATCTAATGAGATAGCAAAGCATCATGTTTGTTATGCAGTAACACTGTGCTGGGCTGAAAGAATGTACATATTATATAGCCTCACATTTTCACCTAGGTGTCTCACTGTTAACTTGAATATAGCATGGCTAACGTTGAAAACACTACCCTTTCACCCTCCAAGCCTGTCCTTTTCCCTTTTTTTAAATTTGCTAGTGATACCACCATTTTTCTGGATATTGAAGCTCAGAACTTCTAACTTCTCTGTTTTAGTCTTTATTTTATGTGTAGTCAGTTACAAAGATCTCTTTAGGATCTCATAGGAAAGATTTATTGCATTCATCCTTTTCCATTCCTATTTTCTATTTGTGTTCTTACTGCCATCCTAGTTTAAACTTATAGTTTGCATGATTTTAGTGCTTAGCCTCTTAGTTTCCATGATTCTATCTTTCCTCTCCTTCTTAGAATCTTAATTGCTTTTTATCATGTCCTTTCCTACATCCTATATTACTTATAAAAAATGTCTAGGGTCCTTTTTAGGGTCCTAATTTCTTTTTTTTAAAGATTTTACTTATTTATAGAGAGAGGGGAAGGGATGGAGAAAGGGAGAGAAACATCAATGTGTTGTTTTGTCTCACGCGCCCCCCACCGGGGACCTGGCCTGCAACCCAGGCACATATCACAGCCGGGAACTGAACTGGTGACTCTTTGGTTTGCAGGCCAGCACTCAATCCACTGAGCCACATCAGCCAGGACTTCACTAATTTCTTAAAATTTACTACATACCACTTTGTTTTTTATTATTAGGCACCTGTATAATACTGGCTGATGCAATAACATTTAATGTGGGTATTTCCATAGTAGATCCTCAATAAAAAGAGGGAAGGGGTAGAGTGGTGACCAAGAGAACGTTTTTGCCTTTTTGGAACTTACATGGTACTGAGGAAGTTAGATAATGTATAATACACTTTTTTGGTGATCCATACTAAATAGTAAAACAGCGTAAGAGGACAGAGATATGGTATTTTAAACAGGATGGGGTTCTCTGAGGAGCTGACCTTTGAGTATAGAGCTGAAGGAGTAAGGTGATATGAAGAAGAGAGGGAATAATATTCCAGAGGAATAAAATATTAAGTTTGAAGCCCCTGAGGTTAGGAATGAGCTTGGATGATTCATGCAGTAAGGCTAGGATGGCCAGAGCAGAGTGTGTAAGCAATGGGGTAGGAGAAGGTAAGGCAACAAGTAAGCCAGGGCCTAGATCACATAGGCCTTGTAAATCATTATAGGGCATTTGAATTTAGTTCTGAGTGTGGAAAGAAGCCATTAGACAGTTCTGAACAGGGGATTGAAATTTTTTGGTTAATATTTTTAGTTTATTCTGACTCATGGACAGAGAATAGGTCTGTAGGGAAGCAAAAGCAAAAACAGGGAAAGCCGTTATAAGGCTATTGAAATGGTCCAGGCTTTAATTGCTTCGCTATAAATGTTACAGGGCTAAAAACCATCCTGGGTAAATTATATTATCTGATAATAGGCAAAAGTCTTCATGTCCTTTCCTGGGTAGAGGAGGATACATCAGTAAGTGATGATGTTGCTTGGTTACAAAATCCACTATAAAGCCAGGGTTGGGCCAGCAGAGAAGGAAGAAAGCATTTCACCTGAAGAACCTCATAGAATTAAAATCCTTATATACATTCGAAACCCTTATTGATTCCATGCTTAGAATCATGAATGCAGACTAATGGCTAACATTTATTTATTACTAACTAACTACATGCCAGACACTGTAGTAGGCACTCTATATTTGATATCACATGTCAGGATACTTTATAAACCATAGCACAACAATCAGAAGAGAAAAATTTTTTGGTGGAGGAAGAGACATTTTTTTAAAGGTTATTAGGGAGCTCATAAATCTCAGGCTTGGAAGCTACATGGCGTGGAACTCTGTCTAGCCACCCTACCTCATACTGGTGAAGTGAAATCATCACTGGCACGGTGACCCATGACCACAGCTTGTACTGATGGTGCTTGGGGCTGGGCACCAGGAACTCCATCAGTACTGCCTTGAAGAGCTGGATACCTCCTCCACTCTGCTTACTGAAAAATAGATTTTATGCAACCCATATTATTCCATAGTTCCCTTGCTCTTTTAATACGTTAATACGTTAATGTATTAACAGCCACAGAGAAAAGTCTTTTTCCTAGATACACTTGGGGCCAAGAGTAGGAGCGGGGAGAGATCTCTACGAAGTTTCTAAGACCTCCACTAAGAGCCAGGAAACCACCATCTCAAAACAGAGGAATCCGACTAAAGCTGCAGTAAAGCCGCCTCTGTAAAGACTGCAACCTGACGAAATAGCATGCCTGTTCTGGAGGAGAACGTTTTCTATTCAGTCTTTAGAGTTCCTTTATACAAAATGTTCTGTATATGTTAAACAATACAGCCGCACAAAAGGAAGTGTCGCCCACAATAAAAAGGAAATAATCAATAGAAGCAGATGCAGGGTCTAACTATGTCTATGTTGGAGTTATCAGAAAGATAATTTAATGTAACTGTGATAAAATGCTAAATCATCTGGTAGAAAAGGTGGGCTACGTATGTGAAGAGATGGAGGAATTTTAACATAGACATGGAAATTTGTTTTAAATTGAAAGGATAATGGTAAGGACGAAGATACAAGAAGAGAAAACTATAGACCAATATCCCTAATGAATATAAACAGAAAAATTCTCAACAACTAGGAAACCAAATCCAATCCAACAGCACATTATAAAAGGATTATGTAAGTGACCAAGTAAGATTTACCCCAGAAATGAAAAAGGTGATTCAACATATGCAAATCAAATGATGTAATATATCTTATTAATGGAATGAAGGAATAAAAACGACATGATTATCTCAACTGACACAGGAACGGGTCTTACAAATTTAATAGTCTTTCATTAAAAAATCAACAAAAAAACCCCAACAAATTAAGGGAAAGGGAAATTCTGTAACCTGAAGAGACCCTTCTCCAAAGAGTGCTTACAGATGGCCAATAGACATAAGAAAAGATGCTTAGTGTCACTAATTATCAGAGAAATGCAAAGTAAAATCACAATGAGATACCACCTCACACCTGTCAGAGTGACTGTCATCAATAAATCAACAAACAAACGTTGGAGAGGATGTGGAGAAAACAGAACCGTTAATACACTGTTGGTGGAAATGCATATTGGTGCAGCCACTATGGAAAGCAGTATGGAGTTACTTCAATAAATTAAAAATGTAACTGCCTTATAACCCAGTGATTCTACTGCTGGGAATATATCCAAAGAAACTGAAAACACTAATTCAAAAGAAATACGTGCACCCCTGTTCATTGCAGCATTATTTATAATAGCCAAGATTTAGAAGCCCCCCAAGTGACCATCAGTAGGTAGGTGAATAAAGAAGCTGTGGCATATTTACACAATGAAATACTACTCGGCCATAATAAAGAAGGAAATCTTACCCATTATGACAGCATGGACGGACCTAGAGAGTAAAATATAACAAAAAACTCCTCATCCTTTGTAATATAGTATTTCAGAATTTTATAATTCTTAAACTACTTCTAAAATTTAGAAGGTTGTTCACTTACTATTATTATTTTTATTTTTGAGAGTATGTTTATTAAAGCTGGGGACAGTGAGACAAGGAGGGGCTTAGGACAGAAGAAGCAACAGGAGAGAACCTAGGCAGGCCTGTTTTGGCTCACTGGAAGGTCAGAGAAAAGGAGCCCTTGAAGACAAGTTCAGTGGGTTACTCCAGGATGAGCTGCTGCTGCCCACTGCTTGCCTGGTTGCAAGTCTTGTGGGGAACCCTTAGTGTTTAGGAGTTGCATATCTGAGAAGGAAGAAAGATGTGGGCATGCTCCTGGGAAGGAGAACATGCCCACTTACTTTTTTAACTTATCTTTTTTGAAGTAACATTTTATATATTAATAATATGTGATACGGATCTAAAGATTTACTGTTGTAAGGTTATTGTAGAATGCATGGATAATGAATTTGTTTTCTGTGTTTTTTCTTCCTGATTAGCTGCTTGGATATAATGAAAAGCCAATAAATCTACAGATGTTTATTGGAACAGCAGATGATCGATATTTACGACCTCATGCATTTTACCAGGTGCATCGAATCACTGGGAAGACAGTTGCTACTGCAAGCCAAGAGATAATAATTGCCAGCACGAAGGTTCTGGAAATTCCACTTCTTCCTGAAAACAATATGTCAGCCAGGTATTTTGAAACATACCCACAAATGGACAGTTTTTTTTCCCCTAAAACAACTTTCGGAAAGAACATACATTTCTTGTTATAGTACAGAAATAAAATATTTGTTGTTCTAAATTAACTGAATAACATTATTTAAATAATCATAGTACATTCGCTAAGGTTGGTAGCATATTTCCAGAAAGAAAATTCAATTCAGTGAAAGTTTATGAACCCATGTAGCACTAGTCAAACAGTATGGTAGGTGACAGAGAGAAAAATATTTGGACTTTTTCCAAGTAGCTCATAGTCTAATAGGGTAAACAGTGAGTAAACAATTGCAGTATAATTATGATCATTATGTTTCTTTTAAGGAAAACTTTGACTCTACCTGTAGGGGCCAACTTCCAAATGAGTATGCAATAGAATTTTGCTCATGAATATTAGTTATGATTATATAGAGTTGCCTGTGAAAGAAACCTGAAATGCAGAGACTTAAATAGTTAGAGGTTTAGTTTTGCATCCCATGATAAAAATACACACATAAGCATTTTAGGGCTAGCACAGTAGCTTCATAGGTCATTGAGTTTCTAAGGTCCTTCTGTTTTTTCTTCCCTGCAATTTTTAGTATATGGTTTCCATTCTCAGGATTGCCTCATGATTTAAAATGGCTGCTGGTGCTCTAGTCATCACAATCCCAATCCCAGAAGGAATAAGGAAGAAGCAATAGGATGAAGGTTAAAAGAGAACTTCCATCTGTGTCAGGCCTCTTTAAGGACCTTGTCCCAGAAACCTACCCAACACATCTCATTGACCATCCTTGTATGTAAGGAAAACTGGGGTAATTTTTTTTTACCTGAATACTTTTCCACCTCTAACAGTATAGGAGCCTGTTATTAAGGAAAAATGGAAGAAAGGATATTCAGTAGGCAACTATTAATCTGTCACTTACAAGGTATGTGAAACTTACAGTGAAGTTTGTTACAGAAATTATTTCAAACTACAATATAGACCTTTCTTAAAATGATAGTAACATCTGTCCCTAGCTGTTGCAAAAACAATCAGGTGTCAGTCTCTAGCTCTTTTCTTTTAAATTATATTTAAGTGACTTTTTAGGTAAACTGAATATACCACTGAGGACGTAGTAATTTGTTTTATAATTCTAACAAAATAAGAATTGCCTTAAGAAATCACTTACCCTCTTATCTTGTTATTACCAGAAAAGACAAGTTAATTCATATTAACTTCATATTTAATTTCATATTAAATAAAATCTTAATTTGCCTGCTTTGTTCAGGTGGACAGTACCTAAGAGCCCAACCCAGTGAGTCATTACACAGGGACTGCAACAGTTTTTTTATGGCAAATGCAGACAGCTAGTTGATGATCTATACTCTTAAAATTTTCATGTTCTGTGATTTAGAAAGAACTTTGGAGTCTCAACCAATGCTTGTTCAGGCACTTGAGCAAAACTCTTAAGGAAAACATTGGCTCTTCCTCCAAATATCTTATTTAACCCATTTTCAAATAAGATGAGGTGGCCAGCCAGCCTCTGAATGAGAATGCAAGTCAGCTTCTCTTTTACTCTAGAATCTTACTTTTTTTTTATTTACCATTAAAGCATATGAATATACAGTTAGCTGCAGAACTTGTAGAATTTGTCTCTGGAAGATATGATACCCCTCAGGCCATGTTTCCATTTATCCCTCTGGATATCTAAAATACTAGACTTGAATCAAGTTTAGTAGAAAATCACAAGCATATTATGCTGCTTTACTTTGCTTGAAGGACAGTATAAGAAATAGCCATATGAATACTTCTTCATAATCTGAAAAAGCCACTCTTTCATAGGTTGGTCATTATTATACACACACAGAGAATCCTTTCAAGTTAAAGAAAGCAAGTTAGTATTTTCTGATAACATGGTAGATTGTCCTTTACCAGACAAGGAGAAACCTATACAAACTTCATAACATTTATTTTTTGCTTTGACTTCCAGGAAGTTCATGATTAAGTCAGTTATAGTAATTCATATAACCCTGGATTTAGGATATATTTATTTCCTGTTCCTTATATTTAAAATTTTTTCTATTTGTTTTTTCTTGGCCTTATTTGTAATTATATTATAAAAAGCCTGATCCAGTATAAAGTAGCGTATAAATAAGTTCAAGAAAATAGAGTTCATGAGTTTCTAATACAGATTCTCAAGAAATTGGGAAAGCCTCATACACCATATTGTGTGGAAAAAATCAGAAGAGTGGGATTTGAACGTATCTGCCACCTCCGTTTTCTGTCTATTAGCACATGGAACAGAGGTTCATGATTCATGTCCCTTTTCCAACAAAACTGACACCATAAAGAAAACTGCAGAAATACAGTTATTAATAACAAGCAACTAGTCTCCTTACTCCCATCCTGCGAGACACATACTTGACACTTCTCAGGCCATTTTATCCACTCTGCACTGTTAGATGGGAAACAAGAGTTCTGTGGAAACCAAGGCTTATACCAACATTGTGTGTTTCCAAGAAAGGGTTCAGTAAGGCGCATCTAGAAAGTTACCAAACCTGAAAAACCTTTTCCATGTGTGTTAGAAAACAGGGCAGCTAATGCTAAATGAGCCTACTATATCTAAGAACTATATACTATAAGCTACAGTAATTGAATGTAATATAGTTTTATATAGTGGTAGATAAAATTTTGTGAATGATAAGATCACTCATTGTTCAAAATAATTTATGCATAAGTGAGCTATACGTGTATATTAAATGGCTCTACTGTTCTCTAAAAGTGGTAAGTTGAAAAAGTGGTAGGTATTCCCCTTGTTTTGTCTACTATCCTTCAGGCTTGGTTATTTCAATCCTAATCTCTCTTGGATGGTGGGTGGCTCAGTTGGTTGGAGTTTTGTCCCATACACCAGCAAGGTTGCAGATTCTGCCGTGGCTGCTGTGGCTCAGTGGGTTGAACACTGTTCTGTAAACCGAAGGGTTGCTTGTTTGATTTCTAGTTGGGTCACATGCCTGGGTTGTAGACCAGGTTTCCAGTTGGGGGTGTGCAAGAGATAATCGATAGATCTCTCTCTCTCTCTCTCTCTACTCCCTCCCCCCCACTCCCTCTCTCTCTCTCTCACATCTATAAACATATCCTTGGATGAGGATTAAAAGAAAAAATAAATAAAACCAGTACACTAATCCATAAGCCATAGAGTTCACCACCCTACAAGTTACTTTAAATATAGGATGCCAGTATTCATTGCCTCACCCTACTCATAATTCCTTCCTGTTTGTTTGTTTGTTTCGTATTACCTGCTCAAAAATTCCCTTTCTGTTTTAAAACTAGATGAATATGGATGTGGTAGTGTTCCATTCTGATCTAAGATATAGTTTTAGTTGTAAACAGACTTTAATAGTTATTTTCATTCCAATATATGTAGTTTTTTGTTGGTATGTTTTTATCTTTTGTTTACCATTTTTTCCTTTATATTGAATTTATTGGGGTGACATTGGTTAACAGAATTCTTCAGATTTTAGGTGCACAATTGTACAACACGTCATCTGTACATGGTATTCTGTGTTCACCACTCTGACTCAACTATCTATGTTTTGCATTCTCTAAGCAGAGTTTTAAGATTGTCATTTCTGATTCTCTTATTCCAGATCTTTTTTTAAGTGCATTTGATTGATTATAATATTACAGTTGTCCCATTTTTTTCCTAGCCTTAATCTCCCTCTGCCCAGCACTGCTCCTCCCACTAGCATCCCCCCCGCCTTAGTTCATGTCCATGAGTTGTTCATATAAGTTCTTTCGCTTCTCTGTTTCCCATACTATTCTTAACCTCTCCCTGTTTATTTTGTTCCTGCCATTTATGCTTATTCCCTGTACCTTTCCCCCCAGTCTCTTCCCTCCCCCTCCTGGCTGATAACCCCCCC